>SJYC01078857.1:0-13107 GCA_006408675.1 Madoqua kirkii
GTTGTTATGTGAACCAAGAGAATTAATATATATATGCAAAATTTAGATGTAATTCATGTTAAAAAGTTAGCACATAATAGGCATTTAATAAGTGTTAGCTATTATTATCTAATGTGTGTCTCTATCAGCTATTCAGCTTGGGAAACCCTGGTTGAATTCAGATATGTAAAAATGTTTTATCTTCTCAAAGTAACTCATTGAGTATTAGTCTTTTTTTTTTTTGATTGAGTGGGTTATACTAAACTTACTCTTTAAAGAAAGACACATTTTTAAAAAAAACTGCATTAAGCAAGATTTTTTTTTAAGCCACATGTTTTTGAATATAGAAACAGGATAAGAAAATTTATTCTTAAACTATTTTTCCTATATAATCTTCTCTATAAGATTGTAGAAAATGTCTTTATGGCAAAAGGTTTGAATGATCCTTCAAGCTAGGCTTTAGTGGTATGAGCACAGAGAACTTCCATATACAAGCTGGATTTAGAAAAGGCAGAGGAATCAGAGATCAAATTGCTAACATCCACTGGATCATAGAAAAAGCAAGGGAATTCCAGAAAAACATCTACTTCTGCTTCATTGATTATGCTAAAGACTTTGACTGTGTGGATCATAATAAACTGTGGAAAACTCTTCAAGAAATGGGAATACCAAATCACCTTACCTGCTTCCTGAGAAACCTGTATGCAGATCAAGAGGCAACAGTTAGAACCAGACATGGAACAAAGGACTGGCTCAAAACTGGGAAAGGAGTACATCAAGCCTATATACTGTCACCCAGCTTATTTAACTCATATGCAGAGTAAACATGCAGAATGCCGGGCTGGATGAATCACAAGCTGGAATCAAGACTGCCGGCAGAAATATCAATAACCACAGATATGCAGATAACACCATCCTAAAGGCAGAAAATGAAGAAGAACTAAAGAGCCTCTTGATGAAAGTGAAAGAGGAGTGAAAAAGCTGGCTTAAAACTCAACACTCAAAAAACTAAGATTATGGCATCTGACCCATCACTCATGGCTAATAGATAGGGAAAAAGTAGAACAGTGACAGATTTTATTTTCTTGGGCTCCCAAATCACTGCAGACACTGACTGCAGTCATGAAGTTAAAAGACAATTGCTACTTGGAAAAGAAGCTATGATAAACCTAGACAGCACATTAAAAAGCAGAGACATCACTTTGCCAACAAGTCTGTTTAGTCAAAGCTATAGTTTTTTCAGTAGTCATGTATGGACATGAGAACTGGACCATAAAGAAGGCTCAGCACTGAAAAATTGATGCTTTCGAACTGTGGTGCTGGAAAAGACTCTTGAGAGTCCCTTGGACAGGAAGAAGATCTAACCAGTCAATCCTAAAGGAAATCAGTCCTGACTATTCACTGGAAGGACTGATGCTGAAGCTCCAATTCTTTGGCCACCTGATGCAAAGAGCCAACTCATTGGAAAAGACTCTGGAGCTAGGAAAGATTGAGGGCAGGAAGATAAGGGGATGACAGAGAATGAGATGGTTGGATGACATCATCAACTCAATGGACATGAGTTTGAGCAAACTCCAGGAGATAGTGAAGGAAAGGGAAGCCTGGTGTGCTGCTGTCTGTGGGATCGCGAAGAGTCAGACATGACTTAGCGACTGAACAACAAATTCTTATGGAACATAATGTAAATCCTGAGAGAGCAAAAACCTGTTGTATCAAACAAAGTGTAGTACTTTGGTGTAGTAGAATGGTGTTTATTAATGATGGATTTTGACAGTGTTTATGGTAAGGAGAAGGAATATTTAATATAGTTGCTCTGTACTGACAGCACGAGTATCAGGGATTAGGAAAATGGACTGGACATTACTCTACAACCTACCCCCATTTCCCTGCCCCACAAGGAATTAGTCTAGATGGTTAGACCAAGAAAATGTTTTCATTATGGTTTTGATTTTACTCCCTATCTATAGTGTGTCTCAGAAATATGTTACTCAGGGACTTCAAGTAATTAGAAGTCACATTTCAAGGGCTTTATACTAAAAACAATATATGCAACTTCAGAAACCATATTATTTTAAATTCTTGACTCTTGAAAATTCAATTTTATAACTGGATATCCATAGACTGTGCACCAGTTACCCAGAGTAAACTCCTCTGGGATCACCTTCCATAAGGAATTTCATTTCTTTCTGTTAGGTAGGTAGAATAGGGAAAATGAGTCCAAAATGGCAGTGGCTAAAAGACAAGGAAGGTCCAAGGACCAGACTGAAGACTTCAGGTAGAACAAACAGCACTCCTGGCTAAGCCCAATTTGCATAGGGCAGGCCCAGGTGGAGGAAAAAACATATAAAAGAAGGAGCCAAAGTGCTTTTCTCTCTCTCTTCCTCTCTCTCTCTTTCTCTCTCTCTTTCTCTCTCTCTTTCTCTCCCGTGTGTGCGCTCTTTCTCTCTCTCTCCCTCTCTCTCTCTCTCCCTCCCCAACGCTCCTCCACTCTCTTCTCTTAAAGTCTTTGGGTTTGCATGCCCTCACCCTTCGGATTCTCCTGCTATTTTCTAAATAAAATAGAGCTGTAACACTGATTTGCCTAAGAGCTATAACACAGTTTGTCCAAGACCCAAGAGCTGTGACGCGCTAAGAGCTTTAATGTCCATCGCTCCAAACCTTTGTTGTGACGAGACAAAGAACAGAGGGTCATACACCCATGTGACATCTCTATAGAAACATCTAGACATCAATAAAAGAGATTGGCATAGCAGGATTTAAAAATATACATTACTAAGGGTTAGGGTTTGGGAAATTTTTAGAAGACTTTTTAAAAGAAGTGAAAAAGAAAGGGAGGAAAGATATTTTATATTGTTAGCAGTCACAGGGGTGCTATGAACTCGTGATAATTTCTACCCACACATAAAAGTATTCTATTCAGGAAGACTATGAAGGCATTATTGAATTGTTGATGTACTTTATCAGTCCTCTCTTTTGGAGTCTGGAAGTTTCTATACTTCTAAGAGGAAACGTGTAGTGAGAATGAAGCATTTGTTATATCCTGACTCCTCCACGCCTTCCTATTAACTCCTTTCTTGAATGTTCTTCTTGTCAATTAGTTACTGAAAGTCTCTGCTTGCAACAGAAATGATTTTGGATGCATGCAGCAGTAAACCTGCAGCTTGCAGCAGGCAGCAACAAGCGGTAGCTGGAGGAAAGGTCTCAGTTTCCCAGACTGGAACGCCTAACCCCTGGACCACAGGAGCCAGCAGTTAAGGTTAATGTCCCTAGTCTTGCCTGCCTAGTCAAGAACGAATTCAGGCAAGGAGACAGAAGGTAAAGAGTAAAATAAACAATTGAAAAGAAAAGTACATGTGGAAAGGAACAAGGGCGAGCTCAGAGTGTCAGGCCTTTGGGAAGTTTTAAATCATTTATAAAGGAGCAGTTTTCTGGTCTTTGTCATCCCTCAGTCATCTTGCTTTGTCTCCCACCTCACCCCACCCCAGCCACTCTGGGGGTTTAATTGGTCTGAGGACCCTCCCTTGGTGTGGATGAATCTCAAAGTGAAGGCTTCTGAGAGGAGCAAGACTCACTTTGACCTGGAATTATCTCTGACTTTTTATTCCAAGGAGCCTTTCTGTTCATGTGTAGTTGTCTCCCTTATCCTTTACTCAGACAGGTGTTTTTTTTGTTGTTGTTGTTGTTTTTTTCCTTTTCCTCTCTTTGTCCTCGCCCTGATTATTCCCTTGAGGTGTTTACAAGAAACAGACTGGTTATATACCATTTTTGTTATTACTTCCATTTCTGAGAGCAAAGAGTAGGCTGGTTGTAAATTCCTCAACTGAAGCCCACTTATCTCTTGCCTCAGGAAATGCAAAGAGGAGGCTGCCCGACTGTAAATGTCCAACCTAAAGCCTATCTCTGTCTCCTACCTCAAAAACCCTGAGCTCCCTCCCCTGGAACATCACTGATTTTTTTTTAATGACTTGACGTTCATTTGTGTAGTTGATATTCCCTATCAACACACACAATAACAAGAATTTTTCTAAGAGTATTCAGAAGCTCCCAACTCAATTCCAATATTGACTTACTATAAATCAATGCTAATAAGACTCAAGAGAAGCAGCACCTAAGGCTAACCTAGACAGGATTGTGAGCATTATATAATCTTTTCCTGGATGCATCTTCCACCACATTCATTATAAACATTGAGGATCACAAGAGTCCTGCCTTGGTCATCTTCTTTTCTCACTTTATTATCTTTGGTTGATTTCATATACACCCATGGCTTCAGTAGCCACCTTCAATACAGTGACTCCCAAATCTATATCTGAGGTTCTAGTCTGTCTCCTGAGGACAAATTATTTTCAGCTGTCTATTGGGCATTTCTATAGATATCACATAGGTATCTAACAGTCAACATTACTCAAACCTAATCCACTGTCTCCACTCCCCATACCTGCTACACATTGTTTATTTCCTCTTGTAATTAATGACTCCAGCCTGCCTAAGCTGATTTGGTGTCTTTACCGTGTCCTCACCATCTATCAGCCTCAAAGTGCCCACACACATATTCTTCTCTGTGAACTGCTGCATCAGTCACTTTCCTCAAGCCCTAAAACTCGATGTCTTAGTTAACACAACATGTCATTTTTTTGTTTCGGTTTTAGTTCTCAGACTACTCTTTTGGACTAAACAAAGGTGTTTTAATCTAAGGGACATGGCCTGTAAGTGACTCGGGGGTTAGGTTTCCCAATTTGCAATTGTATAAACACTCTGTACATGGGCATATATACATTTTCTGGATCTATAGATTTTTACTAGTTTTTCAAAACTGACAATTTTCTAAAACCCAGGCTGTTACCCTCCAGGTGTCCCTTGTTCCAGTCTTTCCTCACCTGGATTGTGGTCTGTGGGCCATTGTTGATAATCTGCAATAGTTTCTGCACATTCTCATACCAAAGTTTGGTTTCCAGACAGACATCTGGGCTCTCTGATGGCCTGTGAAGGGATGAAGGATATTTTCTGAGGTCTCTGTTGGAGAATGACTTTGTTATTTTTAACCCCAAGGACTTTGTCCAGAAAGAAAGGCCTGACACAGCTTCATGCAACCTAGACTGTACCCCAGAGGCAGCCAGTGCCCTGCCACCTTCTCTAGGGTAGCTAATGAAGTTCTACTTGACGTAAAAAGCACCAGTCACTTCAGAATTAATCTTCTAGAATTTGGCAGCAACCAGCTAGGATTGCCCCACCTGTTCCTTGCAACCTAGCAGGAATCACTAGAATAAGGGTTACAGCTGTAGGTGAGAGGGCTTCTAGCAGAACTCAACATCCAGTAACTTTCCTTCCTCTAGTAGCAATGCAGCTCTCAGAGAAGTTCACTAATGCTCTAGAGATCTCCAGGTCCTTTCTCCTATAGCCAGTAGGATAACACAAGTCCTCAGAACTTGCTTTGTCTTGGCTAGACAGAACAACTGCTATATATTTTACTTGACATTTTTGCCACCGGTGTTAGCTGGGACACCAACCTAACATTCCATTACCTATGGGATAGTGTTCTCATACATGAATCTCTCTCATGAAGACATGCACATATACATACACATGTATACAGTCACACATACAAATACACATACTTCTATTGTGAGCGTGACTTATATCCATGGTTCAAGCTTCACGTACCCAGCAATCATATTCATGCCTCCATATAAACATGTCAAAAATGTGATTTGATATGATTTGTAACGGTGATATGTACTGAACTATCATTGTGGGAGAGAAGAAGTAGAGAGACACAAAAATGGAAAATGTTATAGTTAAGCCTTAGTGACTTAAAAAGTATTTAGATATGGTTCTGATGAATCCTGAGATATAGCAAGCGGTAGCTGGAGGAAAGGTCTCAGTTTCCCAGACTGGAACGCCTAACCCCTGGACCACAGGAGCCAGCAGTTAAGGTTAATGTCCCTAGTCTTGCCTGCCTAGTCAAGAACGAATTCAGGCAAGGAGACAGAAGGTAAAGAGTAAAATAAACAATTGAAAAGAAAAGTACATGTGGAAAGGAACAAGGGCGAGCTCAGAGTGTCAGGCCTTTGGGAAGTTTTAAATCATTTATAAAGGAGCAGTTTTCTGGTCTTTGTCATCCCTCAGTCATCTTGCTTTGTCTCCCACCTCACCCCACCCCAGCCACTCTGGGGGTTTAATTGGTCTGAGGACCCTCCCTTGGTGTGGATGAATCTCAAAGTGAAGGCTTCTGAGAGGAGCAAGACTCACTTTGACCTGGAATTATCCTCTGACTTTTTATTCCAAGGAGCCTTTCTGTTCATGTGTAGTTGTCTCCCTTATCCTTTACTCAGACAGGTGTTTTTGTTGTTGTTGTTGTTGTTTTTTTTCCTTTTCCTCTCTTTGTCCTCGCCCTGATTATTCCCTTGAGGTGTTTACAAGAAACAGACTGGTTATATACCATTTTTGTTATTACTTCCATTTCTGAGAGCAAAGAGTAGGCTGGTTGTAAATTCCTCAACTGAAGCCCACTTATCTCTTGCCTCAGGAAATGCAAAGAGGAGGCTGCCCGACTGTAAATGTCCAACCTAAAGCCTATCTCTGTCTCCTACCTCAAAAACCCTGAGCTCCCTCCCCTGGAACATCACTGATTTTTTTTTAATGACTTGACGTTCATTTGTGTAGTTGATATTCCCTATCAACACACACAATAACAAGAATTTTTCTAAGAGTATTCAGAAGCTCCCAACTCAATTCCAATATTGACTTACTATAAATCAATGCTAATAAGACTCAAGAGAAGCAGCACCTAAGGCTAACCTAGACAGGATTGTGAGCATTATATAATCTTTTCCTGGATGCATCTTCCACCACATTCATTATAAACATTGAGGATCACAAGAGTCCTGCCTTGGTCATCTTCTTTTCTCACTTTATTATCTTTGGTTGATTTCATATACACCCATGGCTTCAGTAGCCACCTTCAATACAGTGACTCCCAAATCTATATCTGAGGTTCTAGTCTGTCTCCTGAGGACAAATTATTTTCAGCTGTCTATTGGGCATTTCTATAGATATCACATAGGTATCTAACAGTCAACATTACTCAAACCTAATCCACTGTCTCCACTCCCCATACCTGCTACACATTGTTTATTTCCTCTTGTAATTAATGACTCCAACCTGCCTAAGCTGATTTGGTGTCTTTACCGTGTCCTCACCATCTATCAGCCTCAAAGTGCCCACACACATATTCTTCTCTGTGAACTGCTGCATCAGTCACTTTCCTCAAGCCCTAAAACTCGATGTCTTCAGTTAACACAACATGTCATTTTTTTGTTTCGGTTTTAGTTCTCAGACTACTCTTTTGGACTAAACAAAGGTGTTTTAATCTAAGGGACATGGCCTGTAAGTGACTCGGGGGTTAGGTTTCCCAATTTGCAATTGTATAAACACTCTGTACATGGGCATATATACATTTTCTGGATCTATAGATTTTTACTAGTTTTTCAAAACTGACAATTTTCTAAAACCCAGGCTGTTACCCTCCAGGTGTCCCTTGTTCCAGTCTTTCCTCACCTGGATTGTGGTCTGTGGGCCATTGTTGATAATCTGCAATAGTTTCTGCACATTCTCATACCAAAGTTTGGTTTCCAGACAGACATCTGGGCTCTCTGATGGCCTGTGAAGGGATGAAGGATATTTTCTGAGGTCTCTGTTGGAGAATGACTTTGTTATTTTTAACCCTAAGGACTTTGTCCAGAAAGAAAGGCCTGACACAGCTTCATGCAACCTAGACTGTACCCCAGAGGCAGCCAGTGCCCTGCCACCTTCTCTAGGGTAGCTAATGAAGTTCTACTTGACGTAAAAAGCACCAGTCACTTCAGAATTAATCTTCTAGAATTTGGCAGCAACCAGCTAGGATTGCCCCACCTGTTCCTTGCAACCTAGCAGGAATCACTAGAATAAGGGTTACAGCTGTAGGTGAGAGGGCTTCTAGCAGAACTCAACATCCAGTAACTTTCCTTCCTCTAGTAGCAATGCAGCTCTCAGAGAAGTTCACTAATGCTCTAGAGATCTCCAGGTCCTTTCTCCTATAGCCAGTAGGATAACACAAGTCCTCAGAACTTGCTTTGTCTTGGCTAGACAGAACAACTGCTATATATTTTACTTGACATTTTTGCCACCGGTGTTAGCTGGGACACCAACCTAACATTCCATTACCTATGGGATAGTGTTCTCATACATGAATCTCTCTCATGAAGACATGCACATATACATACACATGTATACAGTCACACATACAAATACACATACTTCTATTGTGAGCGTGACTTTATATCCATGGTTCAAGCTTCACGTACCCAGCAATCATATTCATGCCTCCATATAAACATGTCAAAAATGTGATTTGATATGATTTGTAACGGTGATATGTACTGAACTATCATTGTGGGAGAGAAGAAGCAGAGAGACACAAAAATGGAAAATGTTATAGTTAAGCCTTAGTGACTTAAAAAGTATTTAGATATGGTTCTGATGAATCCTGAGATAAAAACTACATTGAAAATGCTTCTTGCTTTTATGTTTTTTCTTATTCTTAAAATTGAATTATAATCCACATTCAATAAAATGCACAAATCTACATGCATGGGTTGATAGATTTTTACATATATATACAAACTACCAAAATCTACTATATAGAACACTTCAATCACCCCCATGATATTCTTTCATTCTTCTTTCTAGGAAATACAACACTCAACCCATGGAAGTAACCACTATTCTTATTTGATTATCATAATTTAGCTTTTCTTATTTTTGAACTTTGTATTCATTATATATTCTTTCATATCTGGCTTTCATTCAACAAAATGTTTTTTCTTAGATACAATGTTATTTCATGTATCTGTGTAGCATGTACCATATGAAATGACACTATTTACTACTCTCCTGTTTATTGGCATATTGTTTGAGCTATAATGAAAAACCTGTTTTAAATATCTTCATACAAGTCTTTTTTGTGAACTGTGCATCTATTTTCTTGAGAATATGCCTAAGAATAGAATAATTGGGTCATAGAATAAAACATGTTTAATGTTATTAGAAACTACCAAATAGTTCTCCAAAGTAGTTATATAGATTGTGAGTTTCAGCTTGAAGACTTAAAGAACTGGAAAGCTTATTTCTCCTACCATTACATTTACAACAAAAAGCAGGAGAAATACAAATTTCTTAACCTATTAAGAACTGAAGTCTCAAGTGAAACAACTAAAAAAATCTGAAGAGAAATAGACAACCACAAGAATCCATGATTTTTTTTAAACCTGGAACATAAACCACTAGTTGCCTCATAAGATGGTAAAAAGACTCAGCTTAAAATATTTAATGAATGGCTAGAGACTAAGTGTATGCTAGCATGAGAGTGTGAAGTCCCTGAGGACCATAGACTTAAGAAAGTGCACACCCTTTTGCATTTTCTCTATGATCTCTATCGGATGCTTATAAGGAAGACCAGGAATTTTCTGAGAAAGATTTCCTAATGATGCTATTTGCAGCAGGACTGAGCTAGGAGGTGAAGAGTAGGGGAAAGGAGCAGTAGAAACTGTCTAAACTTTTGATCTATTTCTTCTGTCTCTGCTGCTGCTGCTGCTAAGTCACTTCAGTCACGTCCGACTCTGTGCAGCCCCATAGACTGCAGCCCACCAGGCTCCACCATCCTTGGGATTCTCCAGGCAAGAACACTGGAGTGGGTTGCCATTTCCTTCTCCAATGTGTGAAAGTAAGTCACTCAGTCACGTCCGACTCTTCGCAGCCCCATGGACTGCAGCCCACCAGGCTCCTCCATCCATGGGATTTTCCAGGCAAGAGTACTGGAGTGGGTTGCCATTGCCTTCTCCATTCTTCTATCTCTGCTACAGAACAATGCTGAAATCTGTAAGGATAAGAAAAATAAAAACTGTCACCTTAGGGCACAATGAAAACCCATTACAGTCTAGAAAAGGAACAGGGGCAAAAGTCTACTCTTTGGGGTTTTAGGAAGCAGTAATATATGCTAGGCTCGGCACTACAGCTGGGGGAGGAACAGGATCACTTGTGAAGGCAACACCCCCCAAGACTCAGGCTCACAGGACCTAAGACTAAGGCTTATAACATCAGAGAATGCTTCTCCTCTGTTCCCACCAGCTCACTAATAAGCATCAAGTAACAATAATAGTGTAATACAGCTAGGAGATCTTGAAGAAAATAATTTCTAGAGAACAGAAAAATGGAAAACCCAAAGTGAATCAGGGAGCAGAAATGTGGGCACAGTAGCCCATACTCACTAGGGTAATTTGAATCCACTGATATACTAGAGTGATCAAATAACAAAAACTCAAACTTTGTCTAATCACTCACTAAATTAACCCTAACACTCAAGGTATTGTAAAAGGAAAGACATATTCATCTCCAAACAAAAAAAATTTTTACCTTGATATTTATTATCCTATATGGTAGGTCCAGCTTTCAACAAAAATGTATGATGCATAGAAAAAGATAGGAAAAATGCATTATGAAGAGGTGATGCAAATATTAGGACCAAAGGCAGAAATGAAAGCAATATTAAAACTATTGGACAAGAAATTTAAAATAACAATGATTAATAGGCTAAAATTTTAATGGGAAAGCTAAATAATACACAAAATCTGATATTTAATTTTAGCAAAGAGATGAAAACTAAAGGAAAATATAAAGTAGAAATTCTAGAAATAAAAACATAATAACAATGATGAAGAATGCCCTTTAATAGGCTTATCTGTAAGCTTGACATTGTTGAAGATAGAATTTAAACTTCAAGATAAGTAACCAAAAATTACCCAAACAAAAACATAAGGAGAAAAAAAATTTTTTAAATAATGGAACATCCAAGAGATATGGCATAATATGAAGCTGTCTAACATACACATAAATAGAATCCCAGAAGGAAGAGAGAGAATGGAAAGGTAAAAATATATATTTTAAGAAATAATGGCTGAGAATTTTCCTACATTTACGATGGATCCAGACCTTCAGAGAACACAGAACAGGATTCATATGAAACAAAATAAAAACCCTAGATATATTATATTCAAACTTCTGCAAAGAAAGACAAGAATTAGCTAGAGGAAAAAACTCAACCTGACAGAGTATCAGAAATAAGAATTACAATAGACTTCTCATCAGAAACTATGCAAGCAAGAAGACAGTGGTGTGGCATCTTTAAAGTCCTAAAAAAAGAGAAAAATTGTCCACTCAGAAAATATCCTTCAAATATTAAGAAAAATAAACATTTTTTCAGGCAAAAAAAAACTTATGGGTACATTACCAAGACATACTCTAATGGAAAGATTAATGAAGTTCTTCAGGGGAAAAGATTATGCCTCTAAGTCAGAAACTTGGGTCTATACAAAGAAATAAAGAATACTAGAAATGGATTAAATGAAGGTAAATGTACTGGGTTAAATAGTATCACCCCCAAGTTTATGTCTACCAAAAATCCCATAATGTGAACTTATTTCCAAATTACACTTGAATGTGTAATTATTTAAGTTAATTAAGATGAGGTCATACTGAATTACAGTGGGCCCTAAATTCTGTGACTAGTATTTTTACAAGAAAAGGAGAGGACGCATAGAGACACACACAGAAAAGAAGGTCATGTGATGGGAGGCAAAGATTGAAGTGATGTAGCTACAAGCCAAGAAACATCACTGATTTCTAGGAGACACCAGGAACTAGGAAGAGTCAAGAGAGGTTTCTTCTCTAGAGTGTTCAGAGGGAGCACAGCTCTGTTGACATTTTGATTCCAGACTTCTAAGCCTCCAGAACTGTGAGTGAACACTTTTCTTTTGTTTCAAGTCATCAGGCTTGTGGTTAATTTGTTATGATGGCCATAGGAAACTAATACAGTAAAATAAATTAATTTTATTCTTAATACTCAAAATTGGCAGCTTAAACCAAAAACTGTAACAATGTAGTACATGTTTGTAGCATATGTAAAAGTAAAGTATGTGATGATAATAGCAAAAATGAAGCAAGGGAGAAATTGGAAATGTAAGGTCTTACAATTACATTGAAGTGGTATATTATATGAATCCAGACTTGGATCATTTACAATGTACGTTGTAATTCCTGAGGCAACAACCAGAAAATTTTACAAAGAGGTAAATGATAAGTAAATAAAGGAGATAAAAATAGAATCATAAAAATGCTCAGTTAAGCAGATAAAACACAGAAAAAGAAGAAACAAGAAAGAATAAATGGAATGAACAGAAAATGGCTAGTAAGATGCTATATCATGATCCAAACATATCAATAATCACTTTAAATGTGAAATGGTCTTAATACAACTGTTAAAAGGCAGATATTGTCAGACTGAATTTTTTTAAAAGCAATGTTCAACTATATAATGTCAGAAGAAACTCACTTTAAGTACAAGGAGATAAAAGGGTTTAAAGTAAGAGGCTAGAGAAAGATATACTATGCAAACACAAACCAAATTAAATATGAGGTAGTATATTAATTTCAGATGAAATAGACTTTATAAGCAGAGAAGGCAATGGCACTCCACTCCAGTACTCTTGCCTGGAAAATCCCATGGATGGAGGAGCCTGGTAGGCTGCCGTCCATGGGGTCGCACAGAGTTGGACATGACTGAAGCGACTTAGTAGCAGCACCAGCAGCAGCAGACTTCAGAAGAAATAAGATTATCAGAGATTAAAAGGAATATTACATAATGATAAAGCAGTCAAATCTGCAAGAAGACATAACAACCTTATATCTTTGAAAAAGAGCTTCAAATTACATGAGGGAAAAAAAGATAGATCTGAAATGTGATATAGATGAATGAATAACAACAGTTGGAGACTTCAACACTACCTTCTCATTAACTGAGATAATAAGTAGGCAGAAATTCAGTAAGAATACAAATGACCTGAACAACAATCAACTAAATTAATTTAATTAACATTTATAAAATACTTGACCCCATAATTGCAGCATATATATTCTACTCAAGTGCACATGGAACATTTATTAAGACAGATCATATTCTGACTATTAAAAACAAATTGAAAATAATGTTATAAGGGATATTCTTTAACCATAAGAGAATAAAATAATGGAAAGATA
>SJYC01078860.1:0-33953 GCA_006408675.1 Madoqua kirkii
AAGACAAAAAACTAACTCAAAAAGATACATGTACCCACAATAGCAGTACTCTTTATAACAGCCAAATAATGTACACAATTCAAGTGTTCATCAACAGATGAATGGATAAAGATGTGGTGTGTATATATATATATATATATACACAGTGGAATATTAGTCACAAAAGCAAAATTTTGCCTTTAGCAACAACACAGATGGACCTAGAGATTATTATGCTTGCTGAAATAAGTCACAGAAAGAAAGACAAATACTGAATATACTTATATGTTGAATCTAAATAATAAAACAAATGAATGTATACAGCAAAACAGATTCACAGATATAGAAAATGAGCTAGTGGTTACCTTTGGGGAGATGGAGGGAGAAGGAGAGAGATAGCTTGTATAATACATGAAAATTTAGTCCGACTTGAAACTCAGCATTCAGAAAACTAAGATCATGGCATCCGGTCTCATCACTTCATGCAAATAGAAGAGGAAAAAGTGTAGGCAGTGACAGATTTTATTTTCTAGGGCTCCAAATTCACAGCAGATGGTGACTGCAGACACAAAATTAAAAGCCACTTGCTCCTTGGAAGGAAAGCTATGACAAACCTAGACAGTGTATTAAAAAGCAGAGACATTACTTCGCCAACAAAGGTCGGAATAGTCAAATCTATGGTTTCCTCAGTACTCATGTACGGATGTGAGAGTTGGACCATAACGAAGGCTGATCACCAAAGAATTGATGCTTTCAAACTGTAGTACTGGAGAAGACTCTTGAGAATCCCATGAACTGCAAGAAGACCAAACCAGTCAATCCTAAAGGAAATTAATCCTGAATATTCATTGGAAGGACTGATGCTGAAGCCAAAACTCCAGTACTCTGACCGTATGATATAAAGTGTCAACTCATTGGAAAAGACGCTGATGCTGGGAAAAATTGATGGCCAAAAGAGAGGGTGTGACAGAGGATGAGATGGTTAAATAGCATCACTGACTCAACAAATGTGAATTTGAGCAAACTGTGGAAGATAGACTGCATGCTGCAGTCCATGGAGCTGCAGAGAGTCAGACACAACTTAGCAACTGAACAAAAACCACAATCTGTAAAAATACTGAATCAATATGCTGTATACCTGAAACTAACACAAAGCTGTAAATCAACTATACTTCAAAAATAAATAAATAAAATAAAAAAGCAGACAGGAAGCTGTTTTTAAAAGAGTAAGCAACAATTTCATCTATTTATCAGCATGTTAGTATGGATGATAATGCACACCTGAAAGTAAATGTACTATTTGGAATGTCTCAATAACAACAAAAATACACCCACTATGTCCATGAGATTCTTGAGGGTGAGAATTATGTCTTCTCATTTCTAGTACTACAGTTCCTAAAACAGTTACCCAATGCATGCTGTGGAATAAGTGAATGTTCTTAACAGAGAAGTTGTCTGCTCCTAGGCTTAGAAGCCCTTTTTTAGTGTGGATATCTAAGGACTGTTAGATGCATGCGTTTCTCCAGGGAGAAGCAGTACTCTGCAGATGACTAAAGTTGGTAACCACAGCCATGGGGGTGAAGCGACTGGTTCACTGAACGGTACTCACTGTCAAAACTCAATACTCATACACTTGGTAGTTAAGCTGAAGAAGCGATGCAGTAGGGAGAAAGTTTGCACATATTAGGGAAAGAGTCACAAAATGGCAACAAGGCAGGTGGCCTGACCAAGACTTTACCAATGAGCTTCAGTAAGCAACCATTCAAACGGAGTCTGATTTGAAAGCTAAATTGTGTGTGTTTCTGTTCAGTTGTGTCTAATGCTTTGAGACCCCACGGACTATAGCTTACCAGGCTCCTCTGTCCATGGAATTTTCCAGGCAAGAATACTGGAGAGGGTTGCCATTTCCTCCTCCAGGGGATCTCCCCAATCCAGGGATCAAACCTACCCCTCTTGTGTCTCCTGCATTGACAGCCAATTTCTTTATCAACTGCACCACTTGAGAAAGTGGTCTATAATAACAGTCTCTTCCTTCTTAGAGCACAAAGGGAGAACTTCAGAGTTGCTCAGACAGAAAGCTAGATCTGTTCACTGGGTGCTTAAGATGTCTGAATCTCAAGAAAATTTCTGAGATAATTGCATATACAAGAATTTATCAGAGGATTCCTTGGGAATAACCAATCAGGATGATTTGAAATCAGTCAGGAATGTCTGGCTCCAGGGACTGTGTACTGCTCCTCAGATGTAACTGACTTGAACCACTCAGGAAAAATATGGAATCCTCAAACTCTTCATGATACCATATTTACACTGCATACACATCTAAGAATGACAGTAAAAATTAATGGTTGTTAGGAACCGTAAAAGTCATCTCAACAAATGTGGCCATCCAGCCTCTACTTGAGTATCTCCAGTGATGAGGAACTTATTACTCACCAGAAGCTATAAAATGCTTGCTCAGATTAAATTAATAAACTATAGAACTGAAAAGCAGAAAACAAATGCAACAGCAACAATAAGAGAAACAAATCATAAAACCAAACTTCATGCCAACATATAGATAGATAGTACATAGATACAATGAGATAGAGTTAGCTGCTCAGTCATGTTTGACTCTGCAACCGCATGGACTGTGGCCCTCCAGGCTCCTCTGTCCATGAAATTCTCCAGGCAACAATACTGGAGTGGGTTGCCCTGCCCTCCTTCCAGGGGATCTTCCAGATTCACTTTATTTCAATTAACCATGAGGATGATATTATTACAACCCTGTAAGAATTCACTTTTCACTTTCATGCACTGGAGAAGGAAATGGCAACCCACTCCAGTCCCGGGGACAAGGGAGCCTGGTGGGCTGCCGTCTATGGGGTCACACAGAGTCGGACACGACTAAAGTGACTTAGCAGCAGCAGCAGCAGCAAGAATACATCAGCTTCTGCAAGTAGAGACAATCACCTAATATCCCCTAGAATATGTGGATTTCCAAATTAACAAAATAAGTTGTGACTATGAATGTGAATATACCGACGTTAATATGGAGAAGTTTAACCCCCTTTGCTTATGGAACAGGCATTTCCTATTTTGGCAAAGCAGATTGTTTATTTCTACTTAAGGCCTCTAGGCTTATAGCATTTTCATCATTTGAATTTGGTTTTAAGAATTAATTTTAACTTCAGTATCAAGTTTCTATTGAATTATGAACACTTTAAAATCCTTGAGGCACTGAGATTTGGAATTTTTAATAAAAATTGTCTACCTATTAATCATATGTCCTGAATTCTTAGAATAAAGGATAAGAAGTATGTCTTATTTTGTTTATAAACTTTGGATAATTCAAAGTACTTTAAAAAGATATTTTATAATCAGATGACAGAATGGTACAATAAAGGACAGAAATGGTGTAGACCTAACAGAAGCAGAAGATATTAAGAAAAGGTGGCAAGAATACACAGAAGGGCTATACAAAAAAGGTCTTCATGATAACCATGATGCTGTGATCACTCACCTTGAGCCAGACATCCTGGAATACAAAGTGAAGTGGGCCTTAAGAAACATCACTACAAACAAAGGTAGGTGGAGGCAATGGAACTCCAATTGAGCTATTTCAAATCCTAAAAGATGATGTTGTGAAAGTGCTGCACTCCATATATCAGCAAATTTGGAAAATTCAGCAGTGGCCACAGGACTGGAAAAGAGCAGTTTTCATTCTAATCCCCAAAAAACGCAATGACAAAGAATGTGCAAACTACTGCACAATTGCACTCACCTCACATGCTAGCAAAGTAATGCTCAAAATTCTCCAAGCCAGTTTCAACAGTACATGAACTGTAAAATTCCAGATGTTCAAGCTGGATTTAGAAAAGGCAGAGGAACTATAGATTAAATTGCCAACATCCACTGGGTCATTGAAAAAGCAAGAGAGTTCCAAAAAACACCTACTTCTGCTTTATTGACTATGCCAAAGCCTTTGACTGAGTGGATCACAACAAACTGTGGAAAATTCTTCAAGAAATGGAAATACCAGACCACCTGGTCTGCCTCCTGAGAAATCTGTATGTGGGTCAAGAAGCAACAGTTAGAACTGAACATGGAACAATAGATTAGTTCCAAATTGGGAAAGTGTATGTCAAGGCTGCATATTGTCACTCTGCTTATTTAATTTATATGCAGAGTACATCATGCAAAATGCCAGGCTGGATGAAGCACAAGCTGGAATCAAGATTGCTGGAGAAATATCAATAACTTCAGATATGCAGGTGACACCACCCTTATGGCAGAAAGCAAAGAGGACCTGAAGAACTTCTTGATGAAAGTGAAAGAGAGGAGTGGAAAAAGCTGGCTAAAGCTCAACATTCAGAAAAGTAAGACCATGGCATCTGGTCCCGTCACTTCATGGCAAGTAGGTGGGGAAACAATGGAAAGAGTGACAGATTTTATTTTCTTGGGCTCCAAATCACTACATATGGTAACTGCAGCCATAAAATTAAAAGACATTTGCTCCTTGGAAGAAATGTTATGGCCAACCTAGATAGCGTATTAAAAAGCAGAGATATTACTTTGACAACAAAGGTACATCTAGTCAAAGCTATGGTTTTTCCAGTAGTCATGTATGGACTTGAGAGTTGTACCATAAAGAAGGCTGAGCACCAAAGAACTGATGCTTTTGAACTGTGGTGTTGGAAAAGATTCTTGAGAGTCCTTTGGACTGCAAGGAGATCAAACCTGTCAATCCTAAAGGAAATCAGTCCTGAATATTCATTGGAAGGACTGATGCTGAAGCTCCAATAATTTGGCCACCTAATGCGAAGAGCTGCTAGGAAAAATTGAAGGCAGGAAAATAAGGGGATGACAGAGGATAAGGTAGTTGGATGGCATCACCAACTCAATGGACATGAATTTGAGCAAGCTCCAGGAGTTAGTAATGGACAGAGAAGCCTGGTGTGCTACAGTCCATGGAGTCTCAAAGAGTTGGCCATGACTGAGCACAGCACTCTAATTATTAGGTCTACTATTATTTTTCAGGACCTATCTTTAAGTAAATAGAAGTCATATTTTTATGATATTTAAAATAAGCAGTGTGAACAGATGCTCAACATCACTAATTAAAGAGAAATGCAAGTCAAAATTACAATGAAGTGTCATCTCACACTGGTCAGAATGGCTGTTATCAAAAAGTCTACAAACAGGGGCTCCCCTGGTGGCTTAATGGTAAGGAATCTACCTGCCAATAAGATCCCACATGTCATGGAGCTAAGACTGTGTGCAACAACTAATGAGCCTGTGTTCCAGAGCCCAGGAGCTGCAATTACTGAGCCCATGTACTGCAACTACGGATACCCGTGTGCCCCATGCTCCACAAGAGAAGCCACCACAATGAGAAGCCACACGGTACAACTAGAGAGTAGCCTCCATTTGCCACAACTAGAGAAAAGCTTGCATAGCAACAAAGACCCAGCACAGCCAGAAATAGTTACTTAAAAAAAAAAAAGAATGAGAGAAGTGTTGACTTCCATTCTTCTTAAAAAAAAGAAATCTACAAGCAAAAATTGCTGGAGAATGTGTAGAGAAAAAGGAACCCTCCTACACCATTGATGGGAATGTAAATTGGTACACCCATTATTGAGAACAGTATAGAGGGTCTTTAAAAACCTAAACATGGAACTACCATATGATCTAGCAACCCCACTCCTGGGCATATATCTAGAGAAAATCATAACTCATAAAGATACAGGCACCCCAGTGTTCACTGATGCACTATTTGCATAGTAAGTTACTTAAAAAAAAAAAGAATGAGAGAAGTGTTGACTTCCATTCTTCTTAAAAAAAAGAAATCTACAAGCAAAAATTGCTGGAGAATGTGTAGAGAAAAAGGAACCCTCCTACACCATTGATGGGAATGTAAATTGGTACACCCATTATTGAGAACAGTATAGAGGGTCTTTAAAAACCTAAACATGGAACTACCATATGATCTAGCAACCCCACTCCTGGGCATATATCTAGAGAAAATCATAACTCATAAAGATACAGGCACCCCAGTGTTCACTGATGCACTATTTGCAATAGTCAAGACATGGAAGCAACCTAAATGTCCATTGACAGAGGAATGGATAAAGAAGATGTGGTACATATATACAAAGGAATGTTACTCAGCCATAAAAAAGAACAAAATCATGCCATCTGCAGCAACCTGGAGGGTCCCTGAAATCATCACACTAAGTGAAGTCAGACAGAGAAAGACAAAAGTCATACTGGTATCATTTACATATGAAATCTTAAAATATAGTACACATGAACTTACTTGCAAAATAGAAATAAAGTCACAGTGTAGAAAACATATGTATGGTTACCAAAGGGGAGGAATAAATGAGATTGGAATTAACATATACACACTATTATATATAAAATAGATAACTAATAAGGACCTATTATATAGCAGAGAACTCTACTCAATATCCTGTAATAACTTTATATGGAAAAACATCCACTTAAAGAGTGGATATATGTACATGTGTAACAGATTTGTTTTGCTGTATACCTGAAACTAACACAATATTACAAATCAACTATACACCAATAAAAAAATTTTTAATGAAATAATCAGTGTGATCAATCCTAAAAGGCAACCAAATTTGACTCCTAAAAAATGTGTGCCCTTTGTGTTAGTTTGGCTAATCAAGAACTAGACAAGTGTCTCAGACTAACTCTGTAAAGAATGTCCTATATGAGAGACCTTCTTTTCTATCTACAAATATACCTGGATTAATTTGGGATATTGAGTTGGGTTTTTCAATATCAGGAGATAAAGTCATATACCAGCTACCAAGGCAGGAGGAATTTGAGGTTCATCTAGACAGATGATAAAGATCACAGAAAGCAGTGCCCTCATTACAGAGGAATTTATTTCAAGTTCACACAGATTCTTGACCCATTTCAGATATGAATTCACTGAAAGTAATCAATGCCAGAAAGTTGGAGATTTCAGTGCCTGTAGTCACTCTGGAAATAGAAGTGAACATCTGAAAGTCTGTTGCAGATCCTTCCTTAACAAATTTTTCTCTTTTTCAAATGTGTGAGGATCCCATCTTCAACGGCATTTACTCATTTTAACTACCTTTCCTGATGCATGTCACAGACAGCCATGGCTTCAGCTTCTAATATCATGCCAAAGACCTGTTAACTTCAGCCTTTTCCCTGAAGCCTTGATAAATCCTGTGTTTTCTATTTCAGGCTGTTGGATGTCTCAAAACACCTTAAATTTCCAAAATGATTTCATTATCTTCATTCCAAGACCTGTTCTTCCTCAATTATTTTCCAATAATAATGTCATCTGATGACATTTCCTTACTCCTTGACTGTCAAGATTGACTTAGCAAACAAATCTCGTGGGCTCCAGAATGTTCTAAAAATCGCTCCCTCACCATAAGCTATTGCTTTAGGAATTCTCTCCAAGCTCCAAAACTTCTATCTTCATATTACAGACCATTCCCCTCAAATATAGTTCTAATCTACCTACTTTCTAGGGTGAAATGAGGAATTTTTGAACCTCAGAATTCACTGACCACTATGGGTTTCATGGTTCTGAAATTTCTTCTTGAAATGATATGAAAAATTCCATAAATGTAGAGAAATTAATTTCTCTTAGTCCTTGGATTTCATCACATCTTCAGAGCAAATCATGACCAGTAAATGTACACAACCCAGGATAACCGTTCTTCCAAATGTTCTCTGTTTCCGAGTCTCCTTTGGTCCCCTTGCAGATGCCCCATTGCCACACCCAAGCCCGGTTTCCATGAAGATCCTGGGACAGAAAGTACCATCTTCATGAAATTAGATTTATGGGATAGCTTTAACTTCATCTTCATTCAGGGAGTGGAAGACAGCCTTCCAGATATGTGTCTATTGTATGAGTTCACCACGATGTCTGCAACTTCATGGGTTCTGCAACATCCCAACCAATTTCCTTTCATGATGAGCAGTATTTTAAGTGACCTTTTGGTAGGATCTACTCATAAAACATACTAATATACTTATCTATGCTGATATCCCATGGGCCCTTGAGCAGTCCTTAATCACTTGTTTTCAACCTGTCTCCAAATCAATTACAAAAGAATTGAGTTTTCTTTCTATGAATTTCCTTCTACCCTTGGTTTTACTTAATCCTATGTTTCAGGATTTTTGTGGGATTTATAACATTTTTTTGAAGTATAGCTGGATTACAACGTTGTGTTAATTACTATCGTACAGCAAAATAATTCAGTTAAATATACACCCTTTTAAAAATATTCTTTTCGGAATGTACCTCAACATAATAAAAGCTATATATAACAAACCCACAGCAAACATTATCCTCAATGGTGAAAAACTGAAAGCATTTCCCCTAAAGTCAGGAACAAGACAAGGGTGTCCACTTCCACCACTACTATTCAATATAGTTCTGGAAGTTTTGGCCACAGCAATCAGAGCAGAAAAAGAAATAAAAGGAATCCAAATCGGAAAAGAAGAAGTAAAACTTTCACTGTTTGCAGACCACATGATCCTCTACATAGAAAATCCTAAAGACTCGACCAGAAAACTACTAGAGCTAATCAATGAATATAGTAAATTGGCAGGTTATAAAACCAACACCCAGAAATCCCTTGCATTCCTATACACTAATAATGAGAAAATAGAAAAAGAAATTAAGGAAACAATTCCGTTCACCATTGCAACGAAAAGAATAAAGTACCTAGGAGTACACCTACCTAAAGAAACTAAGGACCTATATATCGAAAAGAAATCAAAGAGGACACTAATAGATGGAGAAATATTCCATGTTCATGGATCGGAAGAGTCAATATAGTGAAAATGAGTATACTACCCAAAGCAATTTACAGATTCAATGCAATCCCCATCAAGCTACCAACAGTATTTTTCACAGAACTAGAACAAATAATCTCAAGATTTGTATGGAAATACAAAAAACCGCGAATAACTGTGATGTATGTCCAAAAGTGTTTTGCCTATGTTCTCCTCAAGGAGTTTTATATTTTCTGGTCTTATGTTTAGATCTTTAATCCATTTTGAGTTTATTTTTGTGTATGCTGTTAGAAAGTGATCTAGTGCCATTCTTTTACAAGTGGTTAACCTCGAATAGCAAAGGTAATCTTGAGAAAGCAGAATGGTACTGGAGGAATCAACTTGCCTGAATTCAGGCTTTACTACAAAGCCACAGTCATTAAGACAGTATGGTACTGGCACAAAGACAGAAATATAGATCAATGGAACAAAATAGAAAGCCCTGAGATAAACCCACACACATATGGACACCTTATCTTCGACAAAGGAGGCAAGAACATACAATGGAGTAAAGATAGGTGACTATTTAAAGCAAAGGGAACAATTAGATTACCAAGTTGAACCAAGATCAAAGGGGAAAAATTTCAAAAGTTGAGCAAAAATTTAAATATGAGAGGCAATGAGTTAGGAAAAAATATTATTTAATCATAAAATATCATGGATTCAGCTATATATATTTATCAGATATCTATATAAAATACAGATATAGATATATAATATATAATTTTTCATTATAGGTTATATTGAAAGATGTTTAATACTGTTCTGTCTGTTACATTGGTTGGTTACACAGTAAATCCTTGTTTGAATATTTTATGTATCAGTTCAGTTCAGTTCTGTTGTTCAGTCGTGTCCTACTCTTTGCGACCCCATGAATTGCAGCACGCCAGGCCTCCTCGTCCATCACCAACTCCTGGAGTTCACGCAGACTCACGTCCATCAAGTCGGTGATGCCATCCAGCCATCTCATCCTCTGTCATTCCCTCTCCTCCTGCCCCCAATCCCTCCCAGCATCAGAGTCTTTTCCAATGAGTCAACTCTTCGCATGAGGTGGCCAAAGTACTGGAGTTTCAGCTTTAGCATCATTCCTTCCAAAGAATACCCAGGACTGATCTCCTTTAGAATGGACTGGTTGGATCTCCTTGCAGTCCAAGGGACTCTTAAGAGTCTTTTCCAACACCATAGTTAAAAAGCATCAATTCTTCAGTGCTCAGCTTTCTTTACAGTCCAACTCTCACATAGTAGTTTTTAATCCCATACTCCTAATTTATCCTTCTTTCCCTCCCTTTCCCCTTTGGTATACTTAAATTAGTGTTCTATGTCTGTGAGTCTGTTTCTGTTTTGTATATAGATTCATCTGTATTATTTTTTAGATTCCACATATCAGTGGCATCATATAATATTTGTTTTTCTCTGTAGGAGTTACATCATATATTGTAAAGTTTGCTTGGTCTATCTATGTTGCTGCAAATGAGCAGTATTTCATTCTTTTCCATGGCTGACTAATATTCTACATATATATATATACACACCTCAGCTTCTTAAACTAGTCATATGTTGATGGATATTTGTGTTAATCCACATCTCAGTTATTGTAAATAGTGCTGCTGTGAACATTGGGGTGCATGTATCTTTTCAAATTAGAGTTTCGCTTCTTCTGGATATGTATCTAGGAGTGGGATTGCTGGATAATAGGGTAACTCTATTTTTACTTTTTAAAGGAACTCCATACTGTTTTCCACAGTGGCTTCATCAATTTACATTCCCACCAACAAGCAGTATAATAGGATTCCCTTTTCTTGACACCCTCTCTAGCATTTATTATTTGTAGAAATTTTGATGATAGCCATTTAGACCAGTGTGAGGTAATACTTCATAGATCTTGAAAGTTGCTTTCCTTTCCTTTTTTATTTTTTTTAAATTTGTCTTTCTGCCCATACTTGATTGGGTGATTTCCATTATTCTATTTTCTAAATCACTTATTAATTCTTCTCCATTATTTAGTCTGCTGTTCATGGCTTTTTAGGTGGATTTTTACCCTGCAACTGAGTTGTCTAGTTTTGATTGGTTCCTCTTTAAAGTTTTTAGTTCCTTGTTAAAGTGATCTGTATTTCTATTGATAATCTTTCTTAATTCCTTTAGCATTTTCATTGCCTCCTTTTCAAATTCAGGGTGTGATAGACTGGAGAGGCCTGTTTCATTGTTCTTTTAGGAGACTTCTCTTGTTCTTTTGATTGGGAGTAGTTCCTCTGCTTTTACATTTTACTTAAATTTCTCTGTCTCTATTAATTTAGGAGAAACAGTTATCTACTGTGGTCTTGAAGTGCTGTTTTTATGTGGGATCATCCCTGTATACTATTGGAGTCCCATATTTTTGGTGCCAGGGCTGGCTTGGGTATGGATGCCTGCCATGTCTTGCTTTAAGGTGTGCTGGCCACTGTCTCCTTGATAAGGGTGTGATTGATGTTGTGGTGACCAGAGCCTTCCCTGGATGTTGAGAGGAATCCTCATTTCTTCGTGGCTGTCATCTTGCCAGGGTGAAACCCCACTCTGTAAGGTTGGGTTCGATAAGGCTCCATTGCCCTTAAGTGTGTGCTCTGTCCTGAAGGAGGTGATGCTGAAGCAAGTGAGGCCCATCTGGTCACAGTGAACACATGCACTGGCCAGACAGGTGCTGTGATTCTGCCTCAAAGTTGCCAAAAGTCGCATTTCTTTCTGTATTGTGTTTGTTCCAGAACTAGTGCTAGGCTGTTGCTGGGTGCCAGGAATTGAGGTGGTTGTCTGCCATCTGAGAGCTATCCTGTCTCTACAGTAGGGCCCTCCAAGGGCTGTCTACCCCAGATCTCACTCTGTGCTGCCTTGTGAGATGGAACTGGAGTACTCCTCTTGGGAAAGAAACCACTGCATATTCCTGCCCAGGGGCTGTCTGTTAGAGATGTGCAGTTCAATTGTTGTAGCCCTGCATTCTGGGAAACAAACTCACTCAGATGGACAATGCAGATGGTGGAGTGCAGTTTGTTACACCGGCAGGCCCCAGGCAGAGTCTCCTCTTAGCCAAGGACCCCAACCAGTTTTTGTGAAAACCTTATATACCCTTAAGTGTATGTGCTCAAACCTAACTCTCCAAATTCTCTGAAACTAGTCTAAACAAAGGAAAAGAAAGATACAATCAAAGTGAACCCATGATTCAGTTCAGTTCAGTCACTCAGTTGTATCCGACTCTTTGCGACCCCATGAATTGCAGCATGCCAGGCCTCCCTGTCCATCAACAACTCCTGGAGTTCACTCAGACTCACGTCCATCGAGTCTGTGATGCCATCCAACCATCTCATCCTCTGTCGTCCCCTCTCCTCCTGCCCTCAATCCCTCCTAGCATCAGAGTCTTTTCCAATGAGTCAACTCTTCGCATGAGGTGGCCAAAGTACTGCAGTTTCAGCTTTAGCATCATTCCTTCCAAAGAAGTCCCAGGGTATTGGGTCATTGTGTTGTTGTGTGTCGTTGTATCATTGTGTTGTTGTGTGTCATTCTGTCATGCTGTGTGTCATTGTGTTGTGTGTCGCTGGGTCGTTGTGTCAGTGTGTCATTGTGTCATTGTGTTGTTGTGTGTCATTGTGACATTGTGCTGTAGTGTGTCATTGTGTCATGGTGTCATTGTGTGTCGTTGTGTCATTGTGTTGTTGTGTGTCATTATGTCATTGTGTCGTTGTATGTCATGTCGCTGTGCTGTTGTGTGTGTCGTTGTGCTGTTGTGTGTCATTGTGTCATTGTGTCGTTGTGTGTCATTGTGTTGTTGTTTGTCGTTGTGTCATTTTGTCCTTGTGTTGTTGTGTTTCGTTGTGTGTCGTGTCGTTGTGTCGTTGTGTTGTGTTGTTGTGTTTCATTGTGTCGTTGTGTTGTGTTTCGTTGTATCGTTGTGTTTTGTTGTGTCATTTTGTCATTGTGTTGTTGTGTGTCGTTGTGTCGTGCTGTTGTGTGTCATTGTGTTCTTGTGTTGTTGTGTGTCGTTGTGTTGTTGTGCTGTTCTGTGTCATTGTGTCGTGTCGTTGTGTCATTGTGTCGTTTTGTGTCATTATGTCATTGTGTCGTTGTGTGTTGTTGTGTCGTTGTGTTGTTGTGTGTCATTTTGTCACTGTGTCATTGTGTCGTTTTGTCGTTGTGTGTCGTTGTGTGTCGTTGTGTCCTTGTGTCATTGTGTCGTGTTTTTGTGTGTCATTGTGTCGTTGTGTCGTGTGTCATTGTGTGATTGTGTGTCGTTGTGTCATTGTGTCGTTTTGTTGCTGTGTGTTGTTGTGTTGTTATGTCGTTGTGTTGTGTGTCATTGTGCTGTTGTGTGTCATTGTGTCATTGTGTCGTTCTGTTGTGTGTTGTTGTGTCACTGTGTTGCTGTGTATCGTTGTGTTGTTGTGTGTCATTGTGTCGCTATGTTGTTGTGTGTCATTGTGTCATTGTGTTGTTCTGTTGTGTGTGTTTGTGTCATTGTGTTGTTGTGCATCGTTGTGTTGCTGTGTGTTATTGTGTCATTGAGTTGTGTTTTGTGTGTCGTGTCGTTGTCTTTGTGTCATGTTGTTGTGTGTCTTTGTGATGTTGTGTCATGGTGTGTCGTTGTGTCGCTGTGTCATTGTGTCATTGTGTGTCGTTGTGCCCTTGTTTTGTTTCAGATGCCATGATCTTCGTTTTCTGAATGTTGAGCTTTAAGCCAACTTTTTCACTCTCCATTTTCACTTTCATCAGAGGCTTTTCAGTTCCTCTTCACTTTGTGCTATAAGGGTGGTGTCATCTGCATATCTGAGGTTATTGATATTTCTCCCAGCAATCTTGATTCCAGCTTGTGTTTCTTCCAGTCCAGCGTTTCTCATGATGTACTCTGCATAGAAGTTAAATAAGCAGGGTGACAGTATACAGCCTTGACGTACTCCTTTTCCTATTTGGAACCAGTCTATTGTTCCATGTCCAGTTCTAACTGTTGCTTCCTGACCTGCATACAAGTTTCTCAAGAGGCAGGTCAGGTGGTCTGGTATTCCTATGTCTTTCATAATTTTCCACAGTTTATTGTGATCCACACAGTCAAAGGCTTTGACATAGTCAATAAAACAGAAATAGACATTGTTCTGGAACTCTCTTGCTTTTTCCTTGATCCAGCGGATGTTGGCAGTAATTAGTATGCCTTAAACTCATGATTCGTATGCCTTAAGCCTAGGTAGTTAATAGTGGACAATTATCAATAGGCCTGCGGTCATACCCCAGTAAGCATAATAGAATTTATGATTCTATTCAGTTACGCAGATAATTTGGGTATTCTTTTGGGTGATCGAGAATCTAGATACGAGCCCTGGGGCTCTACCATCTAGGGGTCTGGTTTTCCAGTTGTTACGTCATTTCCATAGATACTGAGCATGTAGTTCAAAGTCCACAGTCTGGCCCAAAATGGAGTCCTGCTTTTAAGATGGAGCCCTTTCTGTCTGTTTCCTCCTTCATTAAGATGCTGCCTGTTTGCTTACCAATAAGCTCAGTTTGCTTGCCAACAAAGTCTGCTGCTCCCTGACCTACCCCTGCTGTGGGAGTGCTGACATGGACTCATATCCACCCTGCCCCTGCATGCTCTGAGCACGCTTACACAACCCACTGCTGCTGAAGCCATGCCCAGCTGTGAGCATGTGGGCAGTGGGGCTCCTATGGCAGTTCCCCACACATCGCCCTGTGCACACTCACGATGGGTTCTCAGGTTAGGCCCCCACTCCACTGTAAGCCCTTGGGAGTTTTGCACACAGCTAGACATATCCTCTCCCAGGGCCATCCCCTGAAGCCCAAGTGAGGCACCTCGATGCCCCACATACTGGCAGCCCTGCTCAGGGCATGTTTTGGGCTGGGAAGGGCTTCAAGGTGGCAGCTGTCGTTGCTGCTCTGGTTTCTAGCAAGCCGCACGTTCCCATTCCTCAGGAGCAGAGTCCAGGCTCCTCTCTTTCCTCTCTCTGTCCTAGTAGACCTCCCAGAAGGCAAAGGGATTTCCTAGGACAAGGAGCCATGTGTCCGGACCTTTCCTCTTTCACAGCTCCCTCCCAGAGGTGCCAGTCCTGCCCTGATGCCCTTTTTCTACCTGGATACATGGGACCTTTCTTGTAGCTTTGGTTGTATAAAAGATCTTTCTGCTAGTTATCAGTTGGTGTTCTGTGAGAATTTTTCCACATGTAGATGTATTTTTGATGTTTTTGTGGGGAGAGTTGAGCTCTATATCCTCCTACTCCTCCATCATGATCTCTTTCCTAAAACTTTACATTTTAACTTAATCTAATTGTGGAAGGGCAAGTTACCAGAAATCTGATCATTCAGAAGGCTAATTGGTAATGCTAGGATGTCAACCTGAAATTTTCACAGAATTATGAGAAAATATCTACAGCTATTCTATTAAAGAGAAAAAAAAAGTTATTTTAGCTTGAATTTTAGTGCCTTTCAAATTTGAAACATTAGAGGGCTTCATGTAATGGAGAAAGAAAGGAGAAATTATTATAAGATGACATGAATATATGATTATGATATAAATTTCAATTTGTCTCATTTAATGTTACTTTTAAAAATTCTGCATTATATATATATAATTATTTTTAGATGTCTAAATATATATATTTAGTTTTTAATAAAAAATATAACTATACAGAAGAAATTATTAATCTAAATTTTTAATTTAATTTCAATATAGAGCTTATGCCATAATCCACCCCACTCTAGTACTCTTGCCTGGAAAATCCCCTGGATGGAAGAGCCTGGTAGGCTGCAGTCCATGGGGTCACAAAGAGTTGGACACAACTGAGTGACTTCACTTTCACTTTCTACTTTTGTGCATTGGAGAAGGAAATGGCAACCCACTCCAGTGTTCTTGTCTGGAGAATCCCAGGGATGGGGGAGCCTGGTGGGCTGCCATCTATGGGGCTGCACAGAGTGGGACACGACTGAAGCAACTTAGCATCAGCAGCAGCAGCCATAATCCAGGTAGCATCATTTATTGGTTGGGCGCTTACATGGACAGCGAGGACAAATACCTTTTAGGTATTTGTTTCAAATTCAAAACTATTATGTAAGTGAAGCATTCTTAGGTATAATTTTAATTAGTTAATGAACACAGAAATATGTCCTCATATCTGGAAATAAGGCTGAAAAGGTTGAAAATGGACTGGATTCAAATGTATTTAGAGGTGGCTAGATTACAGGTCCTGGGGTCCAGTCCAGATGAATAATTCATACCCACATAGATATACCATAACTCCAATTGCCTAGCCCATGGACCCCAGTGTCCATCACTTTTCCACTAATGAACACATATATCCCTGATGATGATTATTAATGTTCAGAAGAATTACATCTGTGATGTGCCTATTGCTGAGCATATCTGGAGCAACAGGTAAAAATATTTTAAGAGCTGCCGACTGGTTCTTAAATTACGCTGCTATATACAAGTCTGTTATGGATGAATGGGAGAAAAAAGAGGTAGAGCTGTAGAAAACTTACAGTGAATTTCAAATAATTCCCAAACTAACTTATGCATTTAATGTATCCATCCATCTAATCACCCATCATGAATGATTAGTAGACATTTTGTTTTGTCAAAAAAGAAAAAAAAGCATCCATAAAACATTCGGTCCAGGCCAAAAGGTCCTTGATATTTGATCTTCCCCAAAATATCAAATATCCCAGAGTTGGACACAACTTAGTGACTAAGTGACAATAACAATAAAATATCAAAGGAAATGTGGTCTAAATTATTTTTGATATTTGAACACATTTGATCCTGTTCAAAGCATCCATGGAGACTCTTGGTCCACATGAAAAGATCCTTGATATTTATTTGATCCAGTCCAAAACCATTTTGGGTGAACCAAATATGCTCATGGACATTTTGGCATGGGCCAGATTTCAAACTCCTTGTGTCATGGACCAAATGTCTTATGGACATTTTGGACAGGACCAAATATTCTACAAGGGTCATGCACAGAAACTTTGTCCTTCCTTCATCTATCCCCAAACATGTCCTCACTCCGGGGGAAAAAAAAAAAAAAGTGAACTGCTAATAAGCAAATGCTGCAGGAAAAGAACACCTAGCTCCAAGTCAAGCTATTCAAGCTTTGAGATGCTGACCTGAGTTGGTGCCAGATCATATGTGAGTTCTTGGTGTTTCTATGTTTGTTCCACTTTGCAAGAAAGGGTCACTTGGCTGCACGGCTCCAACTAAAGCCAAAAGTCATTTTTCACCAATGGTATCTCAGGAAATGTCATACCAGGGGTTTTCCTACAAAGGAACTGCAATGCAGACACATATGGGAGTATTTCTAAGATAAGATTATACCCTTGGTAGTTTGGAGAAGGAAATGGCAACCCACTCCAGCGTTCTTGCCTGGAGAATCGCAGGGACGGGGGAGCCTTGTGGGCTGCCATCTATGGGGTCGCACAGAGTCGGACACGACTGAAGCGACTTAGCAGCAGTTAGCAGTTTGAAGTCAGTGAAAAAGAGGAACGTTAACTTCCAGTTACTCACTTTCAGACCTTCTCTAGATATGTGTAAACCTTTCTCTGTATTTTTTTTCATCCCTATCCTCTTCCAAGCATATCCCAGAACGGATGCTGTCTTGGTAAACAGCTCATTGATCTAAGATATGAACATTTCATCTCTGTCCCCAGAAGACTGGATACCCAGGGTAAAGTTGGCTTAGTGATAAAACCAGTTGCATGTTTTTTCCACTTAAGAGCCTGCACACTCTCCCTTCATCTCTAACACACACATAGAACTTCCGTTGTGGATGAATTTCCTTTGCTGATGGTAGGAACTTGTGGAGAGAGACCAGAGGGGTTGCAATTTCTATTTCCACCTTCTGATCCAATCCTGATCCCAGCACTTTGCATAGCTAGGACACAGGCATGCAATGCACCCTGGAGCATGAAACTGATTGCTCAACTGGAAATGTATTGAAAAGAAAGAAAAAAGAAATGAGCATATTAAATGCATTTTTGGTCTGGGTTTTGTCTTACTGTGTAGAAGGTTCAGAGCCTGCTGGGTTTCCAAAGCTTTGTATAAACTAAATATTACAAGAAACAGTGCATCGCAGCAGTCATTACTCAGCGCAGTTTCTCCATGCAGTAGAAAAGGCTCGTCACTCCATACATCATTTACAACTTGCTGCAGTGACTCCTCAGATTTCAGAAATACTGTGTATTGTGAATAAAAACATAAGGAGGGAAGCAGTTTATACTATAGGATTTTGCTCACCTAGCATGTCTAAATATAATGGATCTGATGCCAATAGCAGGAAATATGAACTGAAACAAATGCCAAGAAAATTTAGAATTACAGAGAGTATGTGCTCATGTGCTTTTTCTTTTTCGTGTGTGTGTGTGTTATTAATTTATTTACTTACTTACCTTTTATTTAATACTTTATTCTATTTTTACAATATTGTATTGGTTTTGCCATACATTGACATGAATCAGCCACAGGTGTACACGATCTCCCAATGCCAAAGCCCCCTCCCACCTCCCACCCCACACCATCTCCCCGGATCATCCTGTACACTAGCCCCAAGCATCCTGTATCCTATATTGAATATAGACTGGCGCTTCATTTCTTATATGATAGTATACATGCTTTAGTGCCATCCTCCCAAATCATCCCATACAAAGACAGAAATATAGATCAATGGAACAAAACAGAAAGCCCAGAGATAAAGCCATGCAACTATGGACACCTTATCTTTGACAAAAGAGGCAAGAATATAGAATGGAGAAAATCTCTTTAACAAATGGTGCTGGGAAAACTGGTCAACCACTTGTAAAAGAATGAAACTAGAACACGTTCTAACACTATACACAGAAATAAACTCAAAACGGATTAAAGATCTAAACATAAGACCAGAAACTATAAAACCCCTAGAGGAAAACATAGGAAAAACACTCTCCGACATAAATCACAGCAGGATCCTCTATGACCCACCTGCCAGAGGAATGGAAATAAAAGCAAAAATAAATAAATGGGATCTAATTAAACTTAAAAGCTTTTGTACAACAAAGAAAACTATAAGCAAGATGAGAAGACAGCCTTCAGAATGGGAGAAAATAATAGCAAATGAAGCAATTGACAATCAACTAATCTCAAAAATATACAAGCAATTCCTGCAGCTCAATTCCAATGAATGACCCAATCAAAAAATGGGCCAAAGAACTAAACAGACATTTCTCCAAAGAAGACATACAGATGGCTAGCAAACACATGAAAAGATGCTCAACATCACTCATTATCAGAGAAATGCAAATCTAAACCACAATGAGGTACCATCTCACTTTGGTCAGAATGATTGCTATCAAAAAGTCTATAAGCAATAAATGCTGGAGAGGGTGTGGAGAAAAGGAACCCTCTTAGACTGTTGGTAGGAATGCAAACCAGTACAGCCACTTTGGAGAACAGTGTGGAAATTCCTTTAAAAACTGGAAACAGAACTGCCTTATGACCCAGCAATCCCACTGCTGGGCATACACACCGAGGAAACCAGAACTGAAAGAGACACATGTACCCCAATGTTCATTGCAGCACTGTTTACAATAGCTAGAACATGGAAGCAACCTAGATGTCCATCAGCTGATGAATGGATAAGAAAGCTGTAGTATATATACACAATGGCATATTACTCAACTATTAAAAGAATGCATATTAACCCTTTTTTAAGAAAATAGCTCAGTAATATTAAGCATACTATTGTGTAACAAGTCTTCAGAACTTTTTCAACTTGCAAATCTGAAACTCTAAACCTATGAAACAACAACTCATTATCCCCCTTCGTCTAGCCCCTCTGGTAACCACATTCTACTTTGTTTATATAAATTTGACTACTTTACATACTTCGTGCAAGAAGAACAATACAGTATTTCTCTTTTTCTGACTGGTTTATCTCATTTAGCATAATATCTTCAAGGTAGATCTCCCCATATTTTAAAAGTTTTCTCAAAATCACACAGAGCTCTCTAGTGGCCACATTATTCAATAAAGTTTCCTCCAGAGCCTACACCTGGCCCTGCAAGACTTTAATTCAGGCCTAAGACATGTACAAATATTTGGGATTTCACCTTCGTTTCTGCTAAACCATATGCCTATATCACAGCAGGTGATGTGAAACACTTCTGCAAACAGTCTCTATTAGTCCACACATATTAAGGTGTTCATTGCCAGCAATTGGAAATATTGAAATATTATATTTTTCCTCATAAATGTCTCAGCTTCACCTACCCACTCTCTTTCCCTGCTCTGTGGTATCTCTATCCTCTTAAAGTATTCGATATTTTCCTTTATTATACCTGCTTGATATTTGATATCATCATGATTACTGTATCTGAAATCCATGCAGGTGTGTTATATTTCCAAGATCATTTATACTTTTACGTTTTTAGCTTACTTCTGAAATGAGAAGAATGTCAAAACCTTAGTAACATTATAGGAGGCCACCAGAGTCATCTCTTTGGCTTGAGCACATACACCCAAGTGTGATACTAAAGAGTTAGTGCTTTTTAAGCTTAAGTATGCTTGTTCACTTGGGGGAGAAGACATGGAGAGGGGAGAGAAGAGTCCATTGCTCTGTGTCCAAATATCCACCATAATGAATCTCTGATAGAAGGTGAGCCCTGAAAACAGTTTCTGAGCTTTCATTCCTTTAGAAGATGCTGGGATACAGAAGAAAAGATTTAATAGCATTCTTCTTTTGTAGACATAGCTCCAGAAATTTAAAGAATATTCTCCAAAAAAAAATTTGCATTTCAAGTTGATGTTCTCACTGATCTTAAAACATCCCTCTCCCTCAAAACTTGCAGAAGCTCTCACTATGATCTGACCCCAGTTCTAACTCACCACTACAGAACTGAATCTCCCTATAGTCAGTTAAACAAAATGACTTTGTCACCACTTCCTGATCCTACAGTCTATAATCTCAAGATACACACTTTCTATAGTGCCAATCTTTTTAGGCATCAGAACAGGCATACCTCAAGAAACAAGAAAAAAGTCAAATAAATAACCTAACTCGACACCTAAAGCAACTAGAAAAGGATCAACAAATCACAGAAGAAATCAAAAAAGAAATCAAAATATGCATAGAAACGAATGAAAATGAAAACACAACTACACAAAACCTGTGGGACACTATAAAAGCAGTGCTAAGAGGAAAGTTCATAGCAATACAGGCATACCTCAAGAAACAAGAACAAAGTCAAATAAATAACCTAACTCTACACCTATAGCAACTAGAAAAGAAAGAAATAGAGAACTTCAGAGTTAGTAGAAGGAAAGAAATCTTAAAAATTAGGGCAGAAATAAATGCAAAAGAAACAAAAGAGACCATAGCAAAAATCAACAAAGCAAAAAGCTGGTTCTTTGAAAGGATAAATAAAATTGACAAACCATTAGCCAGACTCATCAAGAAACAAAGAGAAAAAAAATCAATAAAATTAGAAATGAAAATGGAGAGATCACGACAGACAACACAGAAATACAAAGAATCATGAGACTACTATCAGCAATTATATGCCAATAAAATGGACAACTTGGAAGAAATGGACAAATTCTTAGAAAAGTACAACTTTCCAAAACTGAACCAGGAAGAAAGAGAATATCTTAACAGACCCATCACAAGCATGGAAATTGAAACTGTAATCAGAAATCTTCCAGCAAACAAAAGCCCAGGTCCAGACGGCTTCACAGCTAAATTCTACCAAAAATTTGAGAAGAGCTAACACCTATCTTACTGAAACTCTTCCAGAAAATTGCAGAGGAAGGTAAACTTCCAAACTCATTCTATGAGGCCAGCATCACCCTAATACCAAAACCTGACAAGGACTCCACAAAAAAAGAAAACTACAGGCCAATATCACTGATCAACATAGATGCAAAAATTCTTAACAAAAGTCTAGCAATCAGAATCCAACAACACATTAAAAAGATCATACACCATGATCAAGTGGGCTTTATCCCAGGGATGCAAGGATTCTTCAATATCCACAAATCAATCAGTGTAATTCACCACATTAACAAATTGAAAAATAAAAGTCATATGATTATCTCAATAGATGCAGAGAAGGCTTTTGATAATACATTTTTAAAGTTTCTGGTTTGTTAATTCCAGCATCCCTGCCTTACTTGACTTTGATTCATATGCTTTTTTAGTTTTTTCAAACTGTGTTTTCACCTTTTAGCATGCCTTGCAAGTTTTGTTGAATTTTTCTCAGATATTCATTGTGAGAACTTGATTGAATCTTGAGGGTCAAACTCACAAAACTGTGGGCGTCTCCCCATGACTAGTCCTCCTGAAACTTTTAACTCTGCCCTTATCCGTGCTGATCATCCAGCATATCCTACCTGGTGCTGATTCCTGCAAAGGTTACTGCTCGGGGCTTTCCCTTCAAGTAGGTTAGGATTCTTTGTCTTTGTCTCTCCAAATTGGGAGCTAGTGGTTTGTTCTGTGACCTCACTTCTCTGACAAGTCTAAGAAGATTTATTGATATTTTAGTATTTCAGATTTTTACCTGTTATTGGCACTGATTGGTGACTTCTAGGCTCCTTATATCCTGGGCCAGCAACTGGAGGTGGTACAATTAACTTTAATAATTTATTTCATTGAGTCAAACATATTCAAGAAAATTTTCATTTCAACCTTTGGCACTTGCCTCATTTTGAATGCTGAGTAATCGCATGTGACTAGTGACATATATTGGGATGGAGTTCTAGGAATCTCTTTACTCTTGTTCGGCTCAAAAGTAGTGATCTTTCTGAGTGGGAGAAGATTTTTGAAAGATAATCTGAAAGTGGAGCTCTCCTGAGGAACTTTAAGTAGAATTTTCACTATGAGTACTTTGATCATATTTGATAAATTTAGATACAAATCCTGTGAAAGTGTGAAACATTTGTACTCCAGGGTGTTGAAGTGGCATACCCATTAATGTGTCATTTGTGATGCTTTTTGTAGAACTGATGAGACTTAAGAACCCAGGAATCACAGAAGTGGAACTAGTACAAATAATAGCATGAGCAGGTTTATCAGAGCAGAAGAAAATGAGGAATATATAGTGAAAAGAAATGCTCCCATCTGTCTGGGTCCAGCCTACCTCTCCAACCCCGATATAGGTGATCCTCACATGTGGGAGTGTTTTGCTTCCAGAGCACATTTTCAGTTGGCCTGTTTTGTCAGGAGATCAAAACCCATTATTGTCAATTTGCGTGTATACAGCTCCCAGTTCCCAAGAGTTCAAGAAGTAGCTAACTGTTTTGCTAAGAATGGAAAAAGCACGTCAGTGAATAAAAAGGAAAGATCATTTAACCTAAGGAAACTTGAATATTTTACCCTACTAGCTTGGCTTTTGGAAAGTTAAAATTCTTAATTATACAAAATTTCAAACCAGTGTTTGAATTCAAAGTTAAACCCTTTATTTGACAGCATGTTAATAAGTTCTATGTTGCTCTGTTTGGAATATAGATTGACTAGAAACAAAGTGGTAAAGATATTATTAATAGGCTTTAACACTTGCAGTTTCCATAGTATCTACTGCTAAAATATGTTTCTTTCTTAAGTGTTTTCCTTTTGGTAAAGAATCAGGCTCTAATATACAGAGGCTACAGATGAAAAAACATTCTTCAGCTGGAGTCTAGCAATTTAAAAACTGCCAACTATGTAAATATTAGTTTCTCACATTACCACTGGATATATTTTAAGAAGTTGAGGTTTGTACATGCAACAACAACAACCATCCTTTGTGAAAATACTCTAAGGCTTTATCACCCAAGGCTAGTTAGCTGTGTGTCATTACAGGTAATGCTTTGTATATTTCCATATTGCTAATTCCCATGTTTTGGAGAGCTTCTGTCATATGAGACAGAGTGGGAAATTTGTATATACTAATGTATTTTTATAATGATAGAAAGTCATTTATAAAACAAGTATTGACCCATCTTTGACTTCCTCTGAGTCCAGAGAGGTTTCTTGAATATATGTTTTCATTTTTCATTTAAATATAGTTCTTCATTTTGGAACTAAAGTCACTCATAGCACCAGACTTGAGGTGAAGAGAATAAGAAGGAGAATGGTGAGTAAAAGTTGATCATAATTTTTTTTTCAAGTTAGTCCCAGAAATACTTGGAAAAACACCACTTTTATTTCACTCCTTGCCTAGGCATCAAACATAAAAGAGGGTTTTTGCCCTCTTGGTGTTTGCAGTCTAGCAAAGACAGACAAGAAAACACATACCTAAATTATAAAAGTATAAAAGCCCTGTTTTGGAAGCAGCAAGAATCAAAGTTTTGCTCCATGGGAGATATTAAGGAAGACTTCTCAAAGAAGATGATACCTAATTTGAGACTTTGACTTTCTGTAGCTTATGATGATGGTGGAAAAAGGTGAGAATTATTGAAACTGTCAATAAAAGTTTTCTTTGGGGAATCTTGCTCTCTCTTTCACCTAAATCATGTTGTAACTTGGACAGAATTGGGGAACAAGGCAGGTTCTGGTTTGGAGGAAGAGGATAGAGAAGCAAAAGAAGGAAAGAATCAAAGACTTGTTGCAGGATTTATTAGCAGAATGAATTAGGAGAACAAACAGAATGTATTTTAAAGTATCTGGGGAGTCCCACAGGGCACTACTCAGTGGAAACAGAAGAGCATTTATGTCTGTGGGTAGGAAGAAGCTGAAAAAGTGAGCAGAAAGGAGTCAGTTTATGAGGTTTTAGACTACCTCGTTTTTTCAAGAAAGTAAAAGTGATTTTGGATAATTTCAGCCCAGAATACAGGCTGAGGAGTAGGATGTGAAGTTGAAAAGTCGGCAAAGCTAGAATCGTAAAGGATCATAGATGTCATGATGAATCACTTGCATCATATCTGGTGGTTAACGAGAAGTTTATGAACAGTTTTGCTTTCTGGAAAACCACTCTAATCTTGCTTTGGAAGGTGATTTGAAGGAGAGCAAGACTGGAAGAAGGTAGATAGTTTAGGGATTTACTTTGACAGCTCTAGTGAAAAATGGTGAGACTGGAATTCTGGTAGGAGGGTTGCAAAGGAGGTGAATGGATTCAGGATATGCTCTGATGCTGTCAGCGGAGTTTGTAATTTCCTCGGTTCTGTCTCGTTGCAACAAAAATTTGAAGCCACGGATAGACCAGCATTAGAGCCTTCAGAAGGACAAGCGTGACAGACCTTGGCCGGAACAATGTTATGACTCTGTGTTACAACTTAGTCTTACTTAAAAAGTAAAGGAAAAAACATCTTCAAGGCGTGAGGGCATGCCGACCCAAAAGACACGAGGAGAAGAGAGGCCCCCAGCTCAATTTTGGCTCCTCTTTTTACGTGTTTTTTCTCTTCCCCATGAGCCTGCCCTGTGTATACTGGGTTAGCCAGGAGGCTGTTTGTTTTACCTGAGGTCCTACTCCGGTCCTGGAACGCCCCTTGGTTCTGTTTTTGTGGGCTTTCCCCCTCTTTGTCTTTTAGCGGCCACCGTTCTGGACTCCTCTTTCCTATTCTACCTATCAATGCCCAAAAATATAGAGCTTAGAGACGACAGGTTAGAAATTCTTGTGTGTGCTAAATGTGCTCTTTGCTAAGGAAAAGTCACTTTTTGTGGTACAATCAGTGTGAAAAATATCAGGCTCATTGAAAATTTGGATTTCAAGTGATGTGAACTTATTATATTCTAAAAGACCAAGATCACATCATAGAAATTCTGTAATAGATCTTCAGAATACATAACTTGTACTTACATTTTCTTCATCCACTTATTAAATTTTAGTTTTTAATGGATAGAGCTTGATGCTTGCCTTTATTTTGATAGACTCAGTTTTTAAAGGATACTGATATGTGGAAGGACTGTGTCATGGAAATCTGGTGTAGGAGTCGCTTTTGTGAGGCAGAGTGGTCAGCTTCATTGAAAAAAGTAGAAGCAACCTGCTTTATTTCTATAATTAGCATTTCTTTTCCATGCAGTATCCATCCTTTCTCTTATGATTATGTAAAATGAACTGGGTGCCATATTTTGAGCAACATGATGATAAATGAAATGTGACCTAGATGCTCTGTGTTCCAAAGGACTTTTGGGGAACCAGGTGTGATGCCTTGTGGGGAGCCGAGGGTTTTTGCTGTCCATTTCTCTTAGCATCTATAACTGTGTAGAATGCAGCTGCAGAGATAAAGAAGGATTGAAGGAACAGTGTATCATCCCATGAATATAATTGCTGTAGAATAAAAAGGAGCCAATTTGGCAGTCTCCTTTAAATAATATTTCTCAATTGGTGGCAATTTTTTAAAAGTTTCTTGAGATCTGTAATGCAAATGGGGTTTAAATGGAAGCGACTCAGTTTTCCAGATCAACAAACAGCTGGAACAAGTAACTTTAACTCTTTTTCCTTACTTGAACTCTGTGTTCTATCTGTACATAGGCCTGTTTGGGCTATGCCTGGGATAGAAAGAGTAGTGTCAGCATAGCATTTCAAAGAACAGTTGGATACAAAACCAGACAGATATGGATTTAAATCTCAGTTTATTGTTTATCAACATATGATGCTGAAGAATTTACCTTTTAGAGGTCATGGCATGAATCCTCACTTTTTCAGTTGTTGCTGAGATATTTTTGAAGCCAATGTAGATGCTGTATAATCTTAATATATACTTCAGTATTTGTGTTATAAATAAAGCATATGCTTCTAAAATACAGGGACATTTTCTCATATGAGCACAGTACAACAATCACACCTATCAAAATTATCTTTTATATTTTAGATTGATATTTAAAAGGATCATATGTAATATTTTATTGTTATGTCCCTCAAATAGAACAATTTCTGCTGTCAGTTTTTTTAATGCCATTGCTTCAGTAAAGAAAATGGTCATTTGTATTTATTGCAATATAATTCAGCTACAGTCTTAACTACATTTAGGTTAGACATTTCTTTGTGGCAAAATACTTAAGTGGTGGTGTCTTTAACTCATATTGTGTGCAGTCATCCAGTGTGCGATATCTGCTTGTTATAACTTAGGCTGAGAATCATCATTGGGTTCAATTGGTGGTGTCTTGATCTCAACTAACATTTTATCTATTGGTACTAGCATAATGTATCAATAATCATTGCCTGAATCAATTATCTCATTAGTGGTTAAAAATTATGATTTAAAAATTTTCATCATTGCGCATGTATTGATTGGAATTTGTCTGTAAATAATCATTTTCATTTATAAACTAAGTTTATTTGGTCATGGAATAATTTATGCAAGAAAGGATAAATGCTTAATTATTTTCTTTTACATGTCAATTTAAAAAATAAAGTGTTGGTGCTATTACTCCTTATAAAATTAGTTGGAGTTTTGGATTTCTGTCTTTCCTTGTCGTTTTAGAAAAATCTCTGTGAACTAAAAAGCTTGTTTTAGTCCTAGTGTGTTGAATCATTTACATTAATTAACTAATGTTTTATCTCGCTTCTCAATGTGTTCCTCTTTGGCCCCTTCGGCTGGATTCTATACTGTTGGGACTAGATGTAAATTATTGGTGGCTTCCCTTTTCAGTAGTATAAGAGTTTGAACTGACTCTCATTCACCGCTGCCTCTAGAGCACAGATTCTACCCTGGGGTGGAATGGAGTCCTCATAAAGACCTCAGAAGCCACATATAGTGTCTCAGGATTTTAATGACAGCTCTTGCCGTGATGAAACAGTCACAAGGTTTGTCACTTCTTTCTCATATCCTATAAGGGATTAACATACATCTGAACTCAGCACACAATCTTTTGTACTCACATCTGTCTATCTGTCTATCTAGTTAACTCTACATAATAAATAGCTCCTCACCGTGAAACACTGATAGATATTTATTTGAAGAAAATTTGATTCATTGCTGTTGTCTTCAAGATATTCATTCTTTAGAAACTTGCTTATGAACTATTTTGAACAGATGACTAGAAAAACTGCAAATCCCATGTGCCTTAGATTTAATAAATGAAATTTCCTTACTCTTTGAATATAGGAATAAATACGTACTGATGTGGTTTTCACTTCTCAACTCACTAGATTGACAGCCTCTTAGAGTTTTGTGAAAGATGTGGATCTTCTGTCAAAAAGATTTGCACATATATAACATTTTATATGTAGCATTAGAGCATGTATGGAGTTTACAAAGTCTAAAAGTTCCTGCTATGAAGAGCCTGTCTGGATAATCCATTGTGAATAGACTTGGGGTGTCCATTGACATAGTTAAATTGGGTGAGTCCATAATAACATAACCCCAGTTTGATTCTTGGGTCTGGAAGATTCCCTGGAGAGGGAATAGGCTACCCACTCCAGTATACTTGGGCTTCCCTTGTGGCTTACCTGGTAAAGAATACGCCCACAATGTGGGAGACCTGGGTTCGATCCCTGGGTTGGGAGGATCCCCTGGAAAAGTAAAGGGCTACCCATTCCAGTATTCTGGCCTGGAGAATTCCACAGACTGTATACTCCATGGGATTGGAAAGAGCCAGACATGACTGAATGACTTTCACTTTTACTTTCATAATAATGTAAGACTACTGGGCTGAAGATTAGGGGTTTTTAATAAGGGGGATAGTTTTTTTAATTAATTTATTTTGGCTGTGCTGGATCTTCACTGCTGCGTGGGCTTTTCTCCAGGTATGGCACCTGGGATCTCCTCTTTAATTGTGCTGCAAGAGCTTCTCATTGTGGTGGCTTCTCTTGTTGGGAGCATGGACTCTGGGGCTGTCTCTTATACACATCTCTTAAAAATAAAATATTGCAGTTTGAATGATAAAAATGCACCATATCTATTAAAATTAAGCAGTAAGTATGTTAATAATGAAGCTTTGTTCTTTCCAAAATTTCTTAACTACTTTGTAAAAAACAATGGGACCCTCCCAAATTGTCTAATACTGAAATAGAGGAATTTATGGTTGGTTGAGTATTCATTATATATATGAGTCCTGGCAATTAAGAGAATAAAATAGAAAAGGCATTTTCAGAGAAAAATTGAATCACATGAATGAAATAGGCAGGGAAGACTTTGTTAAAAGCTGTTACAGTAGAGGAAAGAGTTTGAGCTTAATTCAATTGAAGACTGGAGATTTTTAAATTTTATTTTATTTTTAATTGGAGGACAATTTCTTTACAATATTGTGTTAGTTTCTTAACATCAACATGAATCAGCCATAGATATACATATAAAGGGCATAGTGTACTGAGGGTTGGAGACTTTTTAATGACCTGTGGAGAACACAGGTCATTTCAGTTTGCTAATTGGCCTTGTCCTAAGCTAAGCGTACAGGCTTCCCTGGTGGCACAGATGGTAAGAAGTCTGCTTGCAGTGTGGGAAACCCAGGCTTGATCCTTGCGTTGAGAAGCTCCCCTGGAGAAGGAAATGGCAATCCACTCCAGTACCTTTGCCTGGAAAATTCCATGGACTGAGGAGCCTGGCAGGCTATAGTCCATGGGGTTGCAAGCAGTTGGACACAACTTAATCGTCTTTCTTTTCTTAAGGGAAGCTGGTATCTTTGTGATAGCAGGAGTTTTACAATTTGGAGCAAGGTGTCCCTTGAAGTTAGGCACCTACTATCACCCAAAGACTGTTAGATCTCCTGGGATGATTATATTTTAAAGAGACCATTTCCAGGTACTTGCAAAAGACTTTTCGCAGTCTTGAAACTGCAAATATACTTTTGAAGGAGATTTATCCATTACAGATGTGGCAGAGCATTTCTGGAGTAAATGCTCTAAGAAAAGGGAGGTCAGTGGACCCATGGTCAGGAAGAAATTTGTCAGGCTGAGGGGAGCATTAGGCTATCTTAGTATTTGAGAACATAGCATTTTTGAAATTATTTGGTGATGAATTTGATTATAAAGTAAATCTAATTTCAATCATATATTCTGTAATAATCTTTGTTGATTTATTTCTTCATAATCCAATATATTTAATACTTTATGTAGAACACAAAAGTCATTGGGAACTAATTGCAAATTGAAATTTTTAGAAAGTTAATGAAATTAGTATTAAGTGTAAATAACAAAGCTACTGATAAAATTATAGCAGACATGGGGCAGTTTACAAATGAAAAAGAGAAAATCTACGTGAGTATTTAATTGAGTTTCAACAGAGAATGATTTGAGTATCAGGTTAAGGAAGACTTACTGAAAATTTGATAGAGTCAATAATGAAAACAAAATGAGGATAGAGGAAGTCAAATGCAAAGAGATAAGTGTAGATTATAATTTTTTTTTTTAGAAAAACACACTGTGAAACACTTGAACATTATTATCCTTAATTTTTTAAAGTAATTATCACAATCTGAAATTTTATTTATTTCTTTATTGAGATTTATTTATTTAATATTTTATTCTACTTTACAATACTGTATTGGTTTTGCCATACATTGACATGAATCAGCCACAGGTGTACACGAACTCCCAATGCCGAAGCCCCCTCCCACCTCCCACCCCACTCCATCTCCCCGGATCATCCCGTACGCCAGCCCCAAGCATCCTGTATCCTGTATTGAACATAGACTGGCGCTTCATTTCTTATATGCTAGTATACATGTTTCAATGCCATTCTCCCAAATCATCCCACCCTCTCCCTCTCCCTCAGAGGCCAAAAGTCCGTTCTATACCTCTGTGTCTCTTTTGTTGTCTCACATACAGGGTCATCATTACTATCTTTCTAAATTCCACATATATGTGTCAGTATACTGTATTGGTGTTTTTCTTTCTGACTTACTTCACTCTGTATAATCGACTCCAGTTTCATCCATCTCATTAGAACTGAGTCAAATTTATTCTTTTTAAGGGCTGAGTAATACTCTGTTGTGTATATGTACCCCAGCTTTCTTATCCATTCATCTGCTGATGGGCATCTAGGTTGTTTCCATGTCCTGGCAATTATAAACAATGCTGCAATGAACATTGGGGTACACGTGTCTCTTTCAATTCTAGTTTCCTCGGTGTGTATGCCCAGCAGTGGGATTGCTGGGTCATAAAGCAGTTCTATTTGCAATTTTTGAAGGAATCTCCACACTGTTTTCCATAATGGCTGTCCTAGTTTGCATTCCCACCAACAGTGTAAGAGGGTTTCCTTTTCTCCACATCCTCTCCAGCATTTATTGCTTGTAGACTTTTGGATAGCAGCCATTCTGACTGGTGTGAAATGGTACCTCATTGTGGTCTTGATTTGCATTTCTCTTTGATGTGTAAAAGTTATATTCTAACAAATCTTTTTGTTCACTTTTCTGTTTTATGTGGATTAACTTTTGTCCATAATTCAGACAAGAAAGAACTCATTTTCTGAGATAGAAAATTTTAACAAATACTGACATTTTGATAATAGATAAATGATAATGAAACAGAAGGCTAGAATACTTTCTCTAGAAAATAAATGAAGCTATGCTTTCCATTGTATATCTGCACAAAGCAATACCATATATTGATATTGATATAAGTGCATTCATGGAATAATGTGCACAAGTTCAGAACTGTGACTTGATGGGAAGGGACTGAATTGAAGGAATCAGGGCCTTTTGGTTTTAGAGAGAAGGGAATCCTGAAAAATATCTAACATCTTATTTTTTAAAAATAAATTACATATGTAAAAAAGTTATCCTCTATTAAATCCGGGTGATAAATTGAATATTGTATTATTTGCTTTTATTTTTTATTTTCAAAAGAGAAAAAAATAAACTTGTATATTGCCTGTCTTTTTGCTCATTAGAATATCTTTTAGATGTTGTTCTAAAAGAACATGGGAAGGGATGATGATTTATTTGCTTTTGTCTTCTCCTTGTTTCAACCAGAATATCACATATAGGATGCTATAACTCCTCACTCTATTAAATTTTTAAGTCTTTACGTTGTGGATTTAGGATTTGTAATAATATAAGTGATTTTGGCATTTAGGACGCTAAATTTTCTCTACTTGGTATGAACCTAGTTATTGGTAAATTGCCTTATGCTGATTAAATATAGACCAGTAAGAATAATTGTATTGTATAGGGCATTTAATTTTTTTTTTAATCAAAAAAACATATACTAGTCTTCCTTCCTTCTTTGCTTTCTTCCTTCTTTTATTTTGACTTCGTCATTCAGAGAAACCAAACAAAGTTGTCCAGGTACTACGTAAACAGCAGTAGCATTTTTACTTAAACAAGAGGAAGAACAGTTCTAATTTCTATTAATTATAAAACAATGTATCTTTAGATCAAAGAGTTTGAACTGACTCTCATTCACCGCTGCCTCTAGAGCACAGATTCTACCCTGGGGTGGAATGGAGTCCTCATAAAGACCTCAGAAGCCACATATAGTGTCTCAGGATTTTAATGACAGCTCTTGCCGTGATGAAACAGTCACAAGGTTTGTCACTTCTTTCTCATATCCTATAAGGGATTAACATACATCTGAACTCAGCACACAATCTTTTGTACTCACATCTGTCTATCTGTCTATCTAGTTAACTCTACATAATAAATAGCTCCTCACCGTGAAACACTGATAGATATTTATTTGAAGAAAATTTGATTCATTGCTGTTGTCTTCAAGATATTCATTCTTTAGAAACTTGCTTATGAACTATTTTGAACAGATGACTAGAAAAACTGCAAATCCCATGTGCCTTAGATTTAATAAATGAAATTTCCTTACTCTTTGAATATAGGAATAAATACGTACTGATGTGGTTTTCACTTCTCAACTCACTAGATTGACAGCCTCTTAGAGTTTTGTGAAAGATGTGGATCTTCTGTCAAAAAGATTTGCACATATATAACATTTTATATGTAGCATTAGAGCATGTATGGAGTTTACAAAGTCTAAAAGTTCCTGCTATGAAGAGCCTGTCTGGATAATCCATTGTGAATAGACTTGGGGTGTCCATTGACATAGTTAAATTGGGTGAGTCCATAATAACATAACCCCAGTTTGATTCTTGGGTCTGGAAGATTCCCTGGAGAGGGAATAGGCTACCCACTCCAGTATACTTGGGCTTCCCTTGTGGCTTACCTGGTAAAGAATACGCCCACAATGTGGGAGACCTGGGTTCGATCCCTGGGTTGGGAGGATCCCCTGGAAAAGTAAAGGGCTACCCATTCCAGTATTCTGGCCTGGAGAATTCCACAGACTGTATACTCCATGGGATTGGAAAGAGCCAGACATGACTGAATGACTTTCACTTTTACTTTCATAATAATGTAAGACTACTGGGCTGAAGATTAGGGGTTTTTAATAAGGGGGATAGTTTTTTTAATTAATTTATTTTGGCTGTGCTGGATCTTCACTGCTGCGTGGGCTTTTCTCCAGGTATGGCACCTGGGGTCTCCTCTTTAATTGTGCTGCAAGAGCTTCTCATTGTGGTGGCTTCTCTTGTTGGGAGCATGGACTCTGGGGTGTGCAGTCTGTGGTAGCTGTGGCATGTGGGGTCAGTAGTTGTGACTCCCGAGCTCTATAGCACAGGCTCAGTATTTGTGGGGTAGGGGCTTTGTTGCTCCACAGCATGTGGGATCTGGCCAGATTAGAGATTAAACCTGTGTCTCCTACATTGGCAGGCAGATTCTTTACCACTGAACCACCAGGGAAGCCCTAAGTGGGGAAATTTTAAAACAAGTTTTAAAGTAAGTTATTGATCCTGAATTCAAATTGGAATTTTTTTTTAAGTAGTGTGAAAAAAAACTGTCTTGTGTATACACATACAGCAGGCACTGGGAGCTATGTATATGTTCTATCAGATTATCCTCTGATAGAATAGAGAGAGTGGGAGGAAAAGACAAGTTGTTTGACATGACATTGCTTTCACCAGGCTCAGCTCAGATGAGCCATTGTGGTAAACACATTGAAGAAAAAAGTAGATATCATTTTTTAATAAAAAAATTTCAAGTATTTCTTTTAATACTTCACAATAAAATGTTCCTATCCCTGCAAAGTCTACGCCCCAACCAGTAACGCAAAAGAAGCTGAAGTTGAACAGATCTATGAAGACCTACAAGACCTTTTAGAACTAACACCAAAAAAAGATGTCCTTTTCATTATAGAGGACTGGAATGCAAAAGTAGGAAGTCAAGAAACACCTGGCGTAACAGGCAAATTTTGCCTTGGAATACGGAATGAAACAGGACAAAGACTAATAG
>SJYC01078862.1:0-36683 GCA_006408675.1 Madoqua kirkii
GGAGTGAGAGGGAGATGAAGATGAGAAGGGTAGCAGACGCATTTTATAATTTTTCAAGATATTAGTCCCATGGCCTCATTTTCTTCATTCCCACCTCCCCAAATTCCTGCATAACAACTAGATAGAATGATAAGCAGTGACACTTTGGAAGGCAGCCAGTCTAACAGTATTAGAGAGATAATATAATTTTAGAACTGGAGGGGGCCTCAGACCTGATTTAATCCAATGCTCTCATGTTAAGATAAGGACAGTGAGGCGCAGGGAGGTGTTGTGACTTGCTCAAGGTCACAAAGGGAGTTTGGTCTATTACCAGCCCTGTGGACAGTCAAGGCCAGGCTATCTAGACTTGGGCAGGACTCAAGTAGCAACAGCAGAGTCTGGGCAGAGGGTTGGAGGCAATGATGAAGTGAGGGGCAGGGGCTGGAAGAAAAGAAGCCAAGAGAGGTTGCAGAGGGAGATGCTGTAGCCGCACAATTTCAATCCAAATGGTCAAGCCTGAGACATCTGGGCGTGAGAGGTACCAGATGGGCCTGGGATGGGCAGCAATCAGGCACTGGGAAATTCACTGGGAGTCAAGGCAACCGGAAGAAGCTGAGTCAAAGAGGCTGATTTGCAAGCAGCACAGGGCTCTGCATACAGAAGCTGCAGCTGCAACTCAAGGACAGCATTTAGATTTACAGAGTGTGGATAGAACTTTTGGTCAGCGTCAGTCACCTCAGCCAGGCCTGTGAATCACAGCCAAATCTAGATGAGTTGTATTATTGACCATGATAATGGGAGGATGAATGGTGGCTGTGACTGCCTGCATGGCAATCATCCTTTAAGATGGCTAGAAATTTTGATCTGGCCAGCCCTTGGCCTGGGGAATGATGTCCCAGAGACACAGTGATCACCATGAGCGGAAGCTACTTCAAAGACAAAAGCCACGACACACAGCCCTGTGATAGAGGAGTCCACTTTGTCATGGGTCAGAGCCCAGGTTAAACACAGACCTTAGTTGGGAAGAGGGAGGGGGGATGAGGAGAGTGATGACCGGAGAATGAAGAGAACTAAATGGACTGTTTTCATCTCATGGATGCAGAAACTATCAGTGGGGCAGGAGCAAAACATTGGTGCTACGGATACTAAGATGGTAAACCCCTAAATCCTTTTACTGACAGTATATTCAGAAGATTTTGTCACAGATCCTGAGAAAGTCACTTAACTTCACTATGCATCAGGCTAAATCAACACAATGCAGAAACATCTGGATGAAAATGAAATGCCTCTGTCAGTAGTCTGGGTGTTTTGTCGACCTGACATCAAACAGCTGGATCCTTATAAACATTTGGATGACATAATGAATTTTTCATTTTTCATTCAGAACACAAAATCATAGACTCTCCGGCTTGGCAGGAACTTAAAGGTCATCTAATCCCTGATATTTGGCATAGCCTCAAATGACCTGTTTGTGCTATTGTGCACATTAAACACTTAAGATATGGGGATGTGTTATGTCTAATTATACATATTGTATCTTATTTAAACACGTTTATTTTAACATTTTGTTCTCCTTGGCTGTTTAGTTGAATTGTAAATGAATTGTTTACAGGGTAGACTAAATTATTATATGTATGAAAATAACAATGAAATTCTGTAATTAGCCCAGACTTGAATTTGGAAAAGAAAAAAAGCCGCAGGTGCATAAATATGGGTGAACCTTGGTACTTGATCAGCACAGAGCCAGGAGACTGCCTGGGTTACCTTCGCTCCTACAGCTCCTTGCTTAGTTTCAGAAGGAGAGCACTTCCCAGAGAAGTCTAATTCACTTCCTTACTTACGCCTGCCACTTAAGGAGCTCCAACCAGGAGTCTGTTCCTAGACTGAGACTGAAAGGAAAGTAAGGGCAGAGGACTGTGAAATTCATTAACTCCAGAGATCTGTTTCAGCATCTGAATCTTTCTCATCCAGATGGCGAAGGCTTCATCCCACCCCAGCCCCCACTCCATATTCAGAGAATTCTTTTAAAAACATTTCCCCAAATACAGCTTCGCAGAAGAGACAAGCTAAGGAAGCTCCTCTCCCATAGATTCAGCTTCTGGTCTAAAGTATGCATTTAATGTCCCTGACAGTCTGCATGGAACTTTTTTCTTTTTTTCTTTTGTACAAGTCACTCTTGGAGCCATTGTCTCATTTATACAGTTAGGCTCCATAGAAATGGGTATGGCCAAATTAACACACAGGAGCAAATGGGAAGCATTTTCCAAAACTAAAAATGTGTGCACTGACTTAAAATGATAGTCTGGGGAGAAGAACTAAGTGAGAATGTCCAGGAAAAGGAAGAAAGGGTGAAATGAGATGGTGAGTCAATGAGGCAGGGAGATCTAGGAAGACTGTTCTGGATGGCAGGAGATGTAGATAAGGAGGTTCTTATATTTGCAGTGATGAAAGCTTATAATAGGATGGAGGGGAGTCAGTAGTAAATCAATCAGTCAGCCAGCCAGCAGCCTTTGCTGGGTACCCACTGTGCACAGAGCATTCTCGATACTAATAACTGTAGGGAGTTAGCCAGACTGTAAAAGACCTTCTAAGATGAGCTTGAAAACTAGTGGAAGAGATTGCTGCAGAAAAACAACAGCTCTGTGAATGTAAGCAAGAGCGGAGAACATATTGAATAATGAAGATAGCTATAACTCAAGCAGGCATTAATACAACCACATGCACAAAAAATAACTCAAGCAATCTAGACAGTATAGGTTTTATATATATGTATGTCAGAGTTAATGTCTATTGAGTATTTGCTATGTGGCAGATATAGTATTAACCATTTTATACATATTAGATCTTGAATCTGCCTACAAAGCAGGAGACCCAGGTTTGAGTCCTGAGTTGGGAAGATACCTTGGAGAAGGAAATGGCAACCCACTCCAGTATTCTCACCTGGAGAATCTCATGGACAGAAGAGCCTGGCAGGCTATGGGGTCACAAACGACTGAGTGACTAAACCACCATCATGAGAAATATGAATGAGCCTGTGAAATCTAAACATCAAGTAACATGTCCATTCATTTGGCATGAAATGAAGTAAATTAAAGGTATGATCTGAGGTATAAGAACTTCACCATTCAAGGATTTGACATAACTAGTCATGACTATTCATGAGCAGCCCTTAAAGTGGAGGACATGGATTGATTTGTAATTTACTCAAACACCAGAATGACTTATGCTGGGCAATGATTCTCTTAGCTTTTGAGAGGAAACAGCTTACTGCCCACTGTCTACATCTCAATACAACTTGGTTGTTCTAATATGTTTCATTGAGTTTGTCATCATTCTTTTGGAACAATGCTTGACTGCATTTTATGGGTGATAGTATCAACTATTATTTTAACTGAGAGCTTGAAGATTTGCAAAGATCTTAAGACGCATACTTCACAAAGGCAAAAGTATTTCTGATTTTAAAGAGATGAGGAAATACCCTATCAGGTAAATTCTCCAATGTCTTTTCATAATATTATTTAGTTCTAGGTTAGGATAGTAGTGAAGACAGAAGGGCTTGTATCTGCAGTTAGAGATGCTGCAACAACAGTGCTGCCCTTCTTTAGTCTCCTGGGGAGTAACATCTCAAGATTATTCAGAGTTTGGAATGGAGAATTATAAAATGTATCTTGAATGGGTCAATTTTTCTTTCAAAGGACAATTGGCTTCGTCCTCTCATTCCCAGCTGTGCTGAGGGAAGCGGCCCTGGCTGTGCCTTGAATGAGGGTGGCTATGTTCCCTACTACAAGAACCTTTCCTCTGCCCTTGGATCAACTGCATAGCTGATTGCTGATATAAAGGCAGGCGATCTGAATTTTGTCAAGTAACCCCAGTAGTACACAAAGCTTTTGCATCAACAAGAGTGATGATTCAATAGGGCAATAAAGTTCTTTCAGGAATTTGAACTGAGAAACTCAAAGAAAAATATCTGTACTATGAGATGCATCAGATGAACATGGAATGAACACAGAAGAACAGCTGGAGAGAACAGACTGGTCATGCTTGTGATAAACAATAAGGAGATGAAGGACCACCTCTGGGGTTAGTCCTCCCAGTATCCTTATGGCGTTTCACTTACTGTGGGCCACTGTTCCAGATGGTATGATGTGTCTCTCTTCTTATTGCCACAGGTATGACTCAGTAATCTCCCACTGACTGAGGTATGCTAAGGGAGTACTGGTTCCAGGGGGAAAAAATTCCAAGACTGTCAGAGGTGGTTAGGGATCATCTAGTCAGTGCTACTCAGAGTGTGGTCCAAGGACCAGTGGAAACCATCATTCCAGTGTGTGGGAACTAGGAATGGAAACTGAGTAAGCATTTGAGAATTTTAACAGGAATTTGACCTTGCCCCAACATCCAATTTTTTGTCTGTTGAATCTAATAATAAAAATTTGAGCTTGCATTTTGTAAATTTGTGGGGATTTTTTTCCAGTTCATTTTTCTAGTATTTTTATTATTTTATAAAATTATGAGGAACAGTTGACCTTTGAACAACATGAGTTCAAATTGTATAGATCCACTTACATGCTGATTTTTTTTCAGTAAATATGACCACAGTTATACAAGATCTGGTTAGTTGAATGCTCAGATGCAGAACCACAGATATTAAGTTACACCTGGATTTCAACTGCAGTGAGTTGGTACCTTTAACCTGAACATTGTTCAAGGGTCAGTTGTGTATGAAGGACTGGAAATTTAAAAAAAAATTACAAAATGGGTATTTCTCAAGAGATAGTTTGAGGACCACTGATCTAATCCCTGGCTCTCAAACTGAACCCTTGATCCATGAGTAGGTAGCAACCCATTGATCGGTCATGAAATTAATTTGTGTAGATACCAGCATTAAGATGAGAATAGAAAGTGTCAGGGTACATTGCATGTGATAAGGCAAAGTACTGTTTCATAAAACTTTTATTTTTAAAAATGTCTATAAATACACACATGCATGTATTTATATATGCCAACAGGGAAAGGAACCCAAGAACCCCATGTTTGTTTGTCAGATGTCTCTGCTTTCCTTATAGGTGTAGGAAAAAATTTTCTCCTCACTGGAAAACTATGTGTTGTCTATAGCATACCGTTTTGCGTTATCTGATTTTGATTCATGGGAGCTGTACATCACACAACTCTGTACATTAGAGATAACTGATAACATTGCAAAAACATTTCTTGCCTATAGACATCCAAATTTCCATCCCTTCTGGTAGAGGTTCAATTGACTCTCATGCCCCTTAAGAAAGAAGCCAATTTTTCAGCTATGCGCACACTCATATCGACATTCCTAATCTAGAAATGGGTCTGTTTTCTTTTGAATTCTCTTTTGAATCAGTTGTGGCATCACCTAATTCCCTCACTGACTGAATTAAAACCTTTAATGAGTGTTCATTCTAAATCTGTTGAGAGTCATGATTTTACCTTTTCTTGAGAATAGTCTTTTCACAAAAGTCACAGTAGACCTTTCTTACACCATCAGGTTGTGGTGTTTGTTCAAACTTAGATAATTTCTAATGAAATGGGATCCCTTAACAGGAAGCAATGCCTGGGTCCCCAGCAAGACTGACAGGCTTGCTCCCGGGTTAAGTTTCTGATAGGAATCAGAAGGGATCTCAGCTGTGAAAGGTCTTTTCTTGTGAAGGACCATGTGCCATCAATGATCTTGATTGCTATTCCATAAAATTATCCCTCCCATGCCTTATACCTGAGATATTTTAAAGTATATATCTTTTTTACTACACTTCAGAAAAAATTGAAAATACAGTTGAATGTGGACTGGGCACATTAGAAGTTCAGTTCAGTTCAGTTTCTCAGTCTTGTCTGACTCTTTGCAACCCCATGAACCGTAGCACGCCAGGCCTCCCTGTCCATCACTAACTCCCGGAGTCCATCCAAACCCATGTCCATTGAGTCGGTGATGCCATCCAACCATCTCATCCTCTATCGTCCGTCCCCTTCTCCTCCTGCCCTCAATCTTTCTCAGCATCAGGGTCTTTTCAAATGAGTCAGCTCTTCGCATCAGGTGGCCAAAGTATTGGAGTTAGGAGGTCTCAGATACAGCGAGAAACAACACTAGCTTGAGAATCAAAAATCTAGACTGTAGGCCCAGCTTGACCCCTAATTAGTTGTACATCTATGTGAGTGCATGAATGCTAAGCTGCTTCAGTTGTCTCTGAGTCTGTGTGACTCTATGGACTCTAGTCTGCCAGGCTCCTCTGTCCATGGGATTCTCCAAGGCAAAAATACTGGAGTAGGTTGCCATGCCCTCCTCCAGGGGATCTTGCAACTCAGGATGGAACCCCATGCCTCTTCTATCTCCTGCATAGCCAAACAGGCTGTTTACCACTAGTACCACCTGGGAAGCCCAATTAGTTGTATAATCTTAAACAAATTACTTAACCTCTTTGGTCAGATTCTTAATCTGTACATTGACCTAAGTCAATAGCTTTATACTTTTATGTTTGTTTGGTACAACAGCTCTTTTCCAGAAAAAGCTTGCACACAGTCCGCAAATGCCAATTTCCGAAACAACAACAGACATTCTGATGAACAGCGGGGGTGTCTGTTTGGTTTCAGTTCCCCGCTCTGTGGTGGTCTCCACTCCCCGGGGCCACTCAGAACTCTGAGGATTCCACTGTAGCACAAGGAGCACTAAAGATCTTCCTGATACTAGGATGATGTTACAGTCCATTATTTTGTCCCAGAGTTAGCATATTAAAAAAAAAATACCTTCTAAGCTGTTCCACCCTTTCCTTCCTTGCCCCACCCCCACCCCACTCCCTCGACAGTCTCCAATTTTAGTTCTGACCTTTGGAATCGTCAGCCCATCCTCAGTTCCTTCAACCCCTGGGATCCGCCCCCCATAGCTTCAGTTCAAAAACATATCCATTGTGTTGTAATAATGTTTAATTATCTGCTTCCCCCACGAGACTGTGAGTTCCCTGAGCGGCAAGGCATGTCCTCTCACCTTTGTTCCCCGGTCCAGCACGGCGCCTAACCCTCTCCTCTGTCCTCAGCACACACTCCACCCACTGCGTCTCCTGTTCAGAGATCTCTCCTGAACTCCAGGCCACAGAGACAACTTCTTGCCAGACACTTTCACTCTGTGTATTTCCAAGGAGGTCTCAGATACAGCGAGAAACAACACTAGCTTGAGAATCAAAAATCTAGACTGTAGGCCCAGCTTGACCCCTAATTAGTTGTACATCTATGTGAGTGCATGAATGCTAAGCTGCTTCAGTTGTCTCTGAGTCTGTGTGACTCTATGGACTCTAGTCTGCCAGGCTCCTCTGTCCATGGGATTCTCCAAGGCAAAAATACTGGAGTAGGTTGCCATGCCCTCCTCCAGGGGATCTTGCAACTCAGGATGGAACCCCATGCCTCTTCTATCTCCTGCATAGCCAAACAGGCTGTTTACCACTAGTACCACCTGGGAAGCCCAATTAGTTGTATAATCTTAAACAAATTACTTAACCTCTTTGGTCAGATTCTTAATCTGTACATTGACCTAAGTCAATAGCTTTATACTTTTATGTTTGTTTGGTACAACAGCTCTTTTCCAGAAAAAGCTTGCACACAGTCCGCAAATGCCAATTTCCGAAACAACAACAGACATTCTGATGAACAGTGGGGGTGTCTGTTTGGTTTCAGTTCCCCGCTCTGTGGTGGTCTCCACTCCCCGGGGCCACTCAGAACTCTGAGGATTCCACTGTAGCACAAGGAGCACTAAAGATCTTCCTGATACTAGGATGATGTTACAGTCCATTATTTTGTCCCAGAGTTAGCATATTAAAAAAAAAATACCTTCTAAGCTGTTCCACCCTTTCCTTCCTTGCCCCACCCCCACCCCACTCCCTCGACAGTCTCCAATTTTAGTTCTGACCTTTGGAATCGTCAGCCCATCCTCAGTTCCTTCAACCCCTGGGATCCGCCCCCCATAGCTTCAGTTCAAAAACATATCCATTGTGTTGTAATAATGTTTAATTATCTGCTTCCCCCACGAGACTGTGAGTTCCCTGAGCGGCAAGGCATGTCCTCTCACCTTTGTTCCCCGGTCCAGCACGGCGCCTAACCCTCTCCCTGTCCTCAGCACACACTCCACCCACTGCGTCTCCTGTTCAGAGATCTCTCCTGAACTCCAGGCCACAGAGACAACTTCTTGCCAGACACTTTCACTTTGTGTATTTCCTAGGTGCTTCAAAAGCAGCATGCTCAAAACTGGCCATAGCTTCCAGTCAGAATCCTCACCTCCTCCTGAAAAGTCCCATCGCTATGAGGGATGCTGCAGTCTACTTGCTGCCCAAACCAGAAATCTTCAACACCTCTCTTTACTTCATTTCCACATCCAACCAGTTTACATGTCCCTTTAGTTCCTCCTCCCCCAATTCTTAACTCCATCTGCTTCTCTCCATTCTCACTTCTACTGCCGTAGTTCAGACCACATGGATAAAAATTGATAGTTTTGATGGTATTTCCATGGTACCAAAGTGTTATTAAAAAAATAATAAAATCCTTTTCATACATTAGATCTTCCAATGTTTATGCCTACTCTGAGAGTTTTAGTGCTGTTAACAGTCCCATTTTACAGTCAAGGCAATTGAAGCTCAGAGAGAATAAATAACTTGCCCAACCTGGGTGGATTTGTTGTTGGAACTTAAATCCCTATCTCTCTAATGCTGATGCTTTAGCCCATAACCATCGCATTAAAACTGAAATATTGACTGCTGTTGTTCCCTACCATTAGCCTTGCCCTTTTAAGTCCCTTCACCACTCTACTACCCAGGAATTCTTTTTGAAAGAGAGGCCTTATCATGTATCCTCTGCTTAAAACCTCTCATTGTTTTTCCTTTGCCTGGACACAGTACAAGCTTGCTAATAGGTCACTAGGCCCTTCATAATCTGGACCATCTTACCTCTCTGGTCTCTTTCCTTGCCATTGTCACCTGCGGCTTCAGTCCTACTGAACCCTTTGCAGTCTTGAGAATGTATCCTGCAGTGTCTCTTATTCTTCTTACCTCTGTGCCTTCTTATTCTGCCTGGCAAACTTTCTCCCCTACCTCCTTACCCGGCCAGCTCTCAGTCACACTCCAGTTCTCGGCTTAAAGTTTTCAACTCTAAAAGGTCTCTGTGACACCCGTGTTCCCAGAGCACTGTGTATTTTCTGACAATATCACCATGACTCTACACTGGAAGTACCTGTTTATGTGTCAGTATCCTTGACCATAAACGAGCTTCTGGATGGTGGAGACTGCTGTGGTGTTGCTCTTTGCTGTAAGTTGGGTTCCTTAGACACACAGCCTAAAATGAAAGTTCTTATCATGTGATTTATTGAGAGCGTACTTTCAGGTGAGACCTGTGGAATGAGGGAAACAGAATAGGGTAAGCTGAGATCAGCTGTGGGCTCAGCCTAAGTCTGATGGTGGGGGAGGAGCTCTAGTTCTTGAATGACAGCATGGAGTTGTTCCACCTTGAGGCTAGGGGTTGAATTTTCACCACCTTCGCAAATATCAGTCATCTCATTTTCTGCAGGCTGGCCCCTGAGTATGTGTGTATGGGTGGGGATGAGGGGAGCACAACTTCCCAGGTATCACTGTGGGAACTGATATCCGCCTACAAGATTCAGTAAAGGTTTCAGCTGAGAGTCCTCAGGGGCTGAGATAGGTATGCCCTCCAGGTAACGAGGATCTACCACCTACCCTAGCAGCTAGACCTTTCCTGCCACCATCACACTCAGTAAATGTCAAAGGAGTAAATAACGTAACTTTTTTCATTCATCTTCAATTTTTTCATTTATTCCTGGCTTGGTGATTTTTCTAGTGAATTAAATCCCCTAACCTTCCCAATCTTGATTTGTTTTAAAGGTCTCCAGTATTTTTGGTCAACTTTTTCTGAACTCTAATTCCTTTACAGGGTCCCCAAACTTGGGTAACTAGTTTCTCACTTAGTATGTTTTGTTCCATATTAGCCAAACATGTTCATGAGGGCATATTTCTACAACTTAATTAGTTGTGAAAGGTCTGACTGGTCCCTAGTAAGAATGTACACATCTTCTTAAATCAAGTAGGATTTGTGGGGAGAAGGTTTCTCTCATACCACTAAATGTGATTTTTAAGCCATTTGCCTAAACAACTTGCTCTGGAATATCTATACTATATTTCCTAAGTAGTGTGCGTGCTAAGTTGCTTCAGTCATGTCTGACTCTTTTTAATCCTATGGACCACCAGGCTCCTCTGTCAATGGGATTCTCCAGGCAAGAATATTGGAGTGGGCTGCCACTTCATTCTCCAGGGGACCTTCTGAACCCAGGGATCAAACCCAGGTCTCTTACATCTCCTGGGTTGGCAGGTAGGTTCTTTACTGCCAGTGCTACCTTGGAAGCCCTGTCTTACTTGGGGATCTACCCAAACGTATCTGTCAGTTCTGCATAATTTACATATGCATTATCCAGGCGTGGGGGCCCTCTTGTAGTGGTTAATTGCTGGCCATTCAGATGACCTAACATGGCTAGGAAGCTAGAGACCCTTATGGAGGGAAGAATTATTCCCACAAGAAAGTTTGCTTCTGCTCAAATGGGCTGGGGCCTGACTATTTCTCAAAGATGTTTTTCTCTTTGGGAGAAATTTAGCCCCACCAGACTCAGCCAAAAATTTAAGAGCCCTAAAGGTAGAGACTGGGTGTTGCTCATCTTTACATAAATACAAATGATACTTCAGACTCAACTGTTTAAAAGTACTTTCACATATATCTCATCTGATTCTTGCAAAAATCCCAATAAGCAAAAAATTAGTGTTTCCATTCTACCCTTGAGGAAACTAAGGTATTTGGAGGTCAAATGACTCACTTAAGGGCACATAGATATTAAGTGGCAGAGCTGCCATTCAAACCCAGGATTTCTAATACCAAATATGTTATATAGCTTCCTGTATAACACAGACCTGGCACACCATGCAGCCTCGCTAGCTGTTTGTTGAATTACCTATAACTTCTGTTATTCATGTCCAGGGCTCCCCTCCTTTAGTGTAGATAGTGCACCATGGGCTAGCCTGTGTCAGCTAAAGCATTGTGCCAATGAGGCCAAGGTCACTGGTTCAATTCTCAAAAGACCAGTAGTTACATTATCATCAAGACAATAGCAATCTTAGTTCCGTGATATAGACCACTCCCTTAATCACCCATTTTGCCATATGTGCCATGGTCAACAGCAAGGAATAGGCAAAAGAATACGAATAGAGCAGAGCAAATCCTTCACTAATTCTAACTCTAGAGAACATGGGGAAGAAAATCTGATTGTTTTTATATTTTTTCCCAGGAGAAAGGACAGAATCCTGGAGTTATCCTTAGAAGTTTCTGGGTCAATATTCAGTGGCTTGAGTGGATCTAGCCCCAGAAGGCTTTACAAAGGAGAGGGTGAGGCAGGCTGAAGTGACAGCGAGGGCACAGGAAGAAATGACCAGCTGGGGCATTCAGTCCAGCATGTGTCATGTTCTCAAAGAGAAGGTCACAGGGTACATTTTCTGCTAGAGATAACTTACAGACTTTGTAGGAAAGCATAATGGTTCCAGTGGCTAAATTTATAATCTGGAGCCCTAAACAAAACCTTCACCCACATTCACCTCTTCCATCTCTATAGCTTAGTGTATGATGCCAACAAAAAGCAAATGCTTTCAAACAGATGCTTGAAAACTGCAGAGCTCTTATTGCTAATAATGTTTATACCATTCCATTACATGATTATACCATTCCATTACATGAATACTGATTGACAGGCCTGTTTTACATCTACAACTCTGAAGGCCCTAGAAGTGAAGTGACTTAAGTCTTTGCCTTCAAGTCATCATCCAAAGAGTGAGACCATTATAATATATAACATAAATCAAGCAAAAAATAAATGCTAATTAAGTGACTGTGCTCCAGGAGTTGAGAAAAGTTGACTATAACCAGATTCCTTTGGAAAAACCTCATGGGAGAGGACTGAACTGAACTTGGAAGGATCTGGGGGATCTAAATCAGAAGACAGGTTGTGGAAATAACATTCCTCCTCTGAATTCAGTGCACCACATCCACATCTGGGCCCACCTTACCATTTCAGCCATGGACGCAGAAAGGAGCTGTAAGCCAGCGAAATCTGACAATGTTGTAACTTCAGATGCCCTGAGCAGCAATGGCTTATCTCTCTGGCTTCTCTGCCCTCTCTGCCTGCAGGCCTCTTCAGCCGTTCTGATACACATGCAAACCTGGAAGCATGTGGATGTTAACACCCAAGGAACCACACTTGATCAATGGGGAGCAGAAGCTGGCAGACTAATACTTCCCTTTTCCATCCTTCAGGCTCCCAAGTCTAAGGCATTGTACAAGGGCTCTTCATAGGGTCCTAGGTAGGACTGAGTTCTGGTTGCCCACAATGATAATCGGATAACAAAAGTCATCATGGATTGGCTTCTCTTTCTTCCCTGATTTAGTCTTCACAGGCACCCTTCCTCTATCTGCATCCCCCGCTGCTATATTATTCCTTAGCATCACTTTCCCCAATTAATCACCTGCACACAAGTCCTTGTCTTGTAAGGAATCTGGACTAAGAGTAAACTTATTGTTTTTTCTGTACATTCCTGAAAAATAGCTGTTCTAGACACAGGAGTAAGTCACACAGTATGACACAGGGAGGGAGTGTAAATTCTCTCCACCACCCCCCTCACGCCTCTGACCATCTCCTGCTTGGGTTTGTCCTATGGGGACTTAAACGTCATAAAAGGTCTTCAGAGAGCTCCCAGAGGCCTGAGTGATGGGGAATCTGTAGGGCACAGAACATTTCCCTGAGGGCGAAGCAGTTAGGCACTGTGCCCTCTCCTCTGCCCAGATGGCTGTGAAAGCTGAAAGGTTCTTGTGTTCCCAGGGTTGCGGGAAGGAGTGAAGCCCAACCTCAGCCTGCCTGCAGCACCCTTGGTGGCACTCCTGTCCATAGTTCCCTCACTCTCCAAGTCCCCAGATCTCAGCGCTCAGGAAGGAAGGCTGGGATCTTCCCAGGATCCCCAGCCCATCCTCCGATCAGCACTCGCTCGCATTACACAGCCAGGCTCCCCACACTACTCAGCCTTATATCGTCCTCACCAGAAAGTGTGCTCAGGGAAGGGCCAGCAAACTGACGTCCTCTGCTCTCAGCAATAGACCTGATTCTTCCAGAATGTACACCATTGCATTTTGTGCCTCACGAGTGAAGCATGATAATAATAACTGGGGGAGGATGTCAGAGGGATATGCGTTTGCGAAACAGACCTAGGCTGAATGCTGAGTGAAAAGGAAAGACGTACAAGGACACCAACTGTCCCAGTGACTCAGACAGACTGACCCAGACTGGAGGAATGGGACAGCGCATGAGGGACTGAGTTCACATGGCACTTCTCCCTTGTAAGGGCTGTGAAGCTCTTGAAATTTGGTAGGGAGGTGGCAGGGGATCCAGGGACGATTGTCATCAGGGAGACTGTAGAGAGGAGGATTATTAAATACTGTTTCTGGTCATGCTAAAAGAAGAAACAGGACCAGAAACACATTTAGAGATGAGTCACTTGTTGTTCAGGTACTAAATCATGTCCCACTCTTTTGGACTGTAGCCTGTCAGGGTTCTCTGTCTATGGAATTCTCCAAGCAAGAAAACTGGAGTGGGTTGCCATTTCCTTCTCCAGGGGATCTTTCCGACCCAGGGACTGAACCCAGATCTCTTACATCTCCTGCACTGGCAGGCAGATTCTTTACCTCTGGGCCACCAGGGAGTAAAGCAATGCCCGAAGTCAGCAATGGGGCTGGGCTTCTCAGCAATCTCTCTGGCTCTGAGTGCCTCCATCAGAGGTGAATTCTACCTTTGTGATACCTGCAGGTACAGCTCAGTGTCACCATCCCTTGCCACTTCCAGTAATGCTTAGCAGGTCCTCCAGGGTCTTTGATATAGAATTTGTTCAGAAAAGCAATATGGCCTAAGGTTAGGATCATTGGCCTTAGAGTCAGACCCAAAAGTCCTAGCACTATTGTATTCAGCCTGAACAGCAGTACTCAATTACTTCCCGGCCTCAGTTTCCTCATATAGATTGGAAGCCTCATGAAGAAAGGGACTTGGACTTATTCATTATAATATCCCTAGAGGCTCCTTGGACACCTGGCAATACATATTTGCTGAATGAATAAATAAATCTATAAAGTGAGAGTAATATTAGCACTACTCCATAGGCAATAAAATGGGCTTCTCAGGTGGCGTTAGTTGTAAAGAACCCACCTACCAATAAAGGAGAGAGAGATTCCATCCGGGGGTTGGGAAGATCCCCTGGAGGAGGGCATGGCAATCCACTCCAGTATTTTTGCCTGGAGGAGCCCATGGATGAAGGAGCCTAGCAGGCTTTAGTCCATAGGGTCACAAAAGAGTCAGACACAATTGAAGCAACTTAGCATGCACACATAGGCAGTAAAACATAGTAATGAAGAATATAGACAGTAAAACCAGACATCCTTAATCTGAATTCAAACTCAGCCGCTTCCACCACTGTAACTTCAGCAAGCTAGTAAATCTCTCTGTGCCTCTCTGTCCCCAGTTTCCTCATCTGTGAAGTGGTGATAAGAACAAGAAGTCTACCTCAACAGATTATGGTGCAACTTAAAATAAGTTAATATATCTGAAGTGTACAAAATGTGCCTATTTATTAGTTAGCTATCATTATTGTTCAGAGAATTAATCAATAAAATCCAGGAAAAAATGCTCAGCATTTCAGTTTTTTAAATTAAAAACTGAAATGAGCATGGCAATCCACTCCAGTATTTTTGCCTGGAGGAGCCCATGGATGAAGGAGCCTAGCAGGCTTTAGTCCATAGGGTCACAAAAGAGTCAGACACAATTGAAGCAACTTAGCATGCACACATAGGCAGTAAAACATAGTAATGAAGAATATAGACAGTAAAACCAGACATCCTTAATCTGAATTCAAACTCAGCCGCTTCCACCACTGTAACTTCAGCAAGCTAGTAAATCTCTCTGTGCCTCTCTGTCCCCAGTTTCCTCATCTGTGAAGTGGTGATAAGAACAAGAAGTCTACCTCAACAGATTATGGTGCAACTTAAAATAAGTTAATATATCTGAAGTGTACAAAATGTGCCTATTTATTAGTTAGCTATCATTATTGTTCAGAGAATTAATCAATAAAATCCAGGAAAAAATGCTCAGCATTTCAGTTTTTAATTTAAAAAAATTTTTTAATTGAAGTAAATTTGACTTACAATGTTGTTTTAGTTTTTGGTGTACAGCAAAGTGATTCTGTAATACATATAAACATATATATATATATATCCTTTTTCAGATTTTTTTCCATTATAGTTTATTACAAGATATTGAATATAATTCCTTATGCTATTCAGTAGGACCTTTTGTTTAGCATTTGATGTTTTATTCCATATGCTTCTAAACTATGCAACTCTTATGATAAAATATAATCATATATTATTACTAAATATTTTTAAATATAAAAATATTTTAAGCAGTTAAAATACCACAAGCTCTCACTAAGTGGTAGCTATTCTTATTGTTGTTGCTGCTATTTTTGTTATAAGAAAATCATTCTGATCTCACTAGGCCTGCAGGCTGACAATAAGGCTACAGGTTCATCTTCAGGGTTGACTTTGAATAGGAGCAGGCAATGGCAGGCATTAACTGAGGAGAGATCCCAGGAAAACTGCTATTGGCATTGAATAGGGTAAGAGTAGTGAGAACTAAGCTGGTTATAATGTTTAGCCGCAGGCTAGAGAAACAAACTTAAACAAGAGTAGAACAGGAGAAAAACAGTGACGTGAAGAAGCTCAACGCTGGGTAGAACGTGTTGTAATACACCAGACCAATTTCTCCTTCTGTACAATATGTTACTTCTGTTACTAATTGAAGAGGCTGAGTCGATTCCTCAGGAAGTATTTACAAAACCTGCACCATTTTTTCCAGCATTGTGATCAGGGTTACAGGAAATAGGAAAGCAATATGAGTCTTGGGCTTACAATCTCTTGCAGTGAGAACACATAAGACAAAAAGCCAAGATCATATATGAATATATCCCCAAGTCTGTCAAAACAGAAAATTAAGACAGGGAGACTTAATTCATTTGTTCCTTCTTCCATACATTCTTTTACTCACTCATTTAATAGACACTGAACATGCTCTGTATTGAAGGCCATGAAGGAGAAGGAGCTCAGGAGAGCTAAATGCTGCCCACCTATACTTTAATAAAGAACTGGTGCTGACTGGAGAAGGAAATGGCAACCCACTCCAGTATTCTTGCCTGGAGAATTCCATGGACAGAGGAGCCCAGTGGGCTACAGTCCATGGGGTCACAAAGAGTGGGACATGACTGAGTGACTAACACTGGTGCTGGTCTATGTGAGCATGGCTCCAGTATAGGGCAGAACATGGTCATGTCCAAGAGGCCTGCTTGATATTATCCAAGGCGTCCAGTTGGGCCTTCCCAGGTGGCACTAGTGGTAAACAATCCACCTGGCAATGCAGGAGATGCCAGAGACATGGGTTAGATCCCTGGCTGGGGAAGATCCTCTGGAGTAGGAAATGGTACCCCACTCCAGTATTCTTGCCTGGAAAATTCCATGGGCAGAGGAGCCTGGCAGGCTACAGTCCATGGGGCTGCAAAGAGTCAGACACAACTGAGCACATACACACATACACAAGGGGTCCATTTGAGTAGTCTTGATTTGGTGGGTCTTGATTTGATGTCAAGGTTTGGTACCATCTAAACAAATGAGGATACAGGGTGGCATGCCAAGCAGGAAATCACTGGGGCGGGGAGGTGGGGGGCGGGTAACTCCCAGAAGCAGGGATGAACATAGTTTTTATTTATTGATTCATTAATGCATTGAATGAAATTTTTTGGAAATATCTATTATAGGCCTGAAAGATGAGTAGGACACATTCCTTTCCTCAAACAGTTTGTAGTCTAATGGGGGAGGTAGACACATAATGGGGGAGGTAGACACATAAAGAAAAATGTGTATTAGAGTGTGATGAGTATAACAACAGAGGCCTGTGTAAAACAGCATGCAGAGAGTGTCATCCTCCCAAGGAATGAAGAAGGGCTCAGTGGGTTACAAGGGAGCCAAGGCTCTGCAGTTGCAAGGGACAGCACACCAAGGCTCTTTAGGAAGGACACAGGAGACCAGTGTAGAGGAGTAGAGGGCAGATGATGATTGATGGGAAATAAGGTAGTTAGACAGTCTAGAGATCAGATCTCAAAGCCATTAGAGGACATTCTATGGAATCTGGACTTTATTCAGAGGATGAGGCAATCAGAAAAGATTTCAGAGGAGATGACATACCATATTTGCATTTGGGAAAGATAAGCATAACAGTGTCTCACATTATTTAGGGCCAACTGCAGTTAGTAAACCTTAACCTCACAATGACCTTTATCAGTTCCAGAGGGAGGTACAAACTTGCCCAAGGTCACTCCAGCAGGAGGAGTAGGAAGAGGATTTTTGGTTTTCAAGACCAGACTCTTCACCCCTACATTCTGTTACCTCTTTGACTGCAGAGCGGGAAGACTGGGGAAGGGAAGGAAGTGAGTGGTGGGGGACAGAGGGCGGCAGAGTCATGGTCAGAATAAAAGATAATGAGGCCAGAACTGAAGTGGTGGGGCTGAGAACGGAGAGGAGGAGACAGGGTTCAAAACCATTTAGGAAATAGGCCCTACTGGGTGTTGCGATTGATATGATGTGTAGATTAAAGGGGAGGGAGGACCAGCATGACTCCGGAGCTCTGCTCCCATAGCTGCATTTCTTTCCTGTGGGGCCATCAGCAGTGAGAGGAACCACAGGAAGTAAAGGTGTGTTTGTGAGATAATGCACTGAGGACCCTCCCTACGGGGTGGTGGGTTAGACCCAGCCAGAGGTCAGGACCAGGTCTGGGCTGAAAGAAGAGACTGGGGAACCTGACAACTGATGAGGATGAGCAGAGGGCTGACTAGACGGTAGAGAGCCTGGGTGACAGGATGCCAGATGGACTTGAGTGTGAAGACAGCAAGAAGTCACTGAGGCCCTTTGATTAGGGAAAGAGCATGGTCAGCAACAGCTTCTTAAAAGTCAAGTGTCAAACTGAAATATTCAAGAACCAAAACAGAACTTGATTTCCAGCCCCCATTCCACCCTGTGGTGAAAACAGCGCCTCAGCAAGGGTGGGCCAGCCCTGCCATGCTCGCAGTGGAGACCAGGTTCCGGGAGGTTTAGCAAGCCCTGGGGATGGGAGCTGCTGTCACTCTCCACGCTGGGGCCCCTGAGGTGTCTCTGTTCCTGAGGTCTGCAGGCCCACTCCCCGAGAGGCCCAGCCGTAAGCCCCTTGTCAAGGATGCGATGCGTCTCCCAGTTTGGAAGTAGTGAAAAGTTGGAGGGGCTCCAGCTTGTCTGTTTCTCTTGTTCTTCATACGACTTTAGTGACTGAAAGGTAAAGGATGAAAAGAAACATTGGGAGATGAGATGGAGTGGGAGAGGATAATATCCTGCAGTATTATCCTGCCACATAGTAAAAATCATATTTGGGGAAAGCCAGTTCACAACATTGTACAGGGTCTAATGGAGTGTGGAGAAGGTGGAGGAACGTGGGAACTGAATCAAAGGCCATCCCAGAAGTCAGACCTGACAGGTTCGTTTATGATGTACACTTACCTTTCATTTGATCTGCACAGCAACTCTGTCAGGTGGTGTTCATTATCTGTATTTTACAAATAAAGCACCAAGAGGAGATAAACAAATCAGACCAAATCACCTGGTGGTTCAGATGGTAAAGAATCAGCCTGCAATGCAGGAGACCTGGGTTTGATCCTGGGTCAGGAAGATCCCCTGGTGAAGGAAATGACAACCTACTCCAGTGTTCTTGCCTGTGGAATTCCATGGATGGAGGGGGATGGCAGGCTACAGTCCATGGGGTCACAAAGAGTTGGACAAGACTGAGCAGATAAGACTAGCGACTAACACTTTCCCTTTCTCCTGGCTAGCAAACAGAAGAGCTCAAGCTTAAAACCTCAGTCTTCTGGGAATTCCCTGGCAGTCCAGTGGTTAGGACTCTGCACTTTCACTGAGGAGGGCAGGTGTGTCCAAAAAAAAGGCAAAACAAAAAACTTCAGCCCTATCATGAAAACTTTTAAGAGGCACTCCCTTGTGCTTTCATCACCCACTACTGCACATCCTGCAACATCGAGTTGCCTCTTCAGGAACCAGGTACTCTAAACAGCAGAGCCTAAAGGTGCCTTTGGAGTCTCTATCTTGAGAGAAGGTCCCTCTGGGAAACAAGGCCACCCAGCATTCCTCTGCGCTTGGAAACGGACTTTCAACCAAGAGCTCTTCCAACCACAGCGCGCATCAGCCTTCCGCGCGGGTCCCGAGTGGAACTGAACTGAGAGGCGCAGTGAAAAGCCGGCTCCGACAACCGACCTCTGATTCACGCTGAATGAATTCCTGGTACACACTGTCAGAATCTAAGAGGCAGGTGTAGCTCCCCTGACGCTTTCAATAGGAACTTGTTCATATCATGTAGCCTCTCTAGGAACATTTATTTCAAAGGAGTGGTTTATAATTTCTCATCTGTAGCAGGAGCGAGGAGGTGGATTAGGAGGAGGAAGAAGGAAGTACTGATGGGGGAGGCAGGGAAAAAGACACGATTCTCGATCAGAGCAGCGAAGATCAAAGGAGAGGGGTGATCCTCGCTTCTGGAGATGAGAGGCTATAAGAGAATGCCAGCCAAGGAAAAGGAGACAAAGAAATGAGATGTGGGAGGTGGCGCCTTTGCTATAGCGAGAACCTGAAGAGGTTTCTATTTCCCCACAGAAGAGCTGTGTTTAGGGCTCACGGGCTCCTCCCTCCTCCTCTGCAGGGACCTGGCCTTCCTCCAGGGTAGGGCTCCAGGTCTCCACCTTCCTCATCCACCATACCCTCTCCCTCCAGCCTTTCTGTTGTTTATGTGTTCCAACCCTGAAACATTCACTCACAGGTTCATCCTTCCCGGATCGCCCTCTACCCTTCGCTCTGTCTCACTGAATCAAATTTAAGTGCCAAGTACCCCGTAAGTCTGACCGAACCCTCCAGCCCCACTGGTCCCACTTGCCCACAGCCCTGGGTCAGTAGGCTCTGCATCAGGATCACCTGGAGGGCACTTTATTTATTATTTGTTTATGTTTTTCTTTCTGTAACCTGTTGGTAACAGAACCAGCTTTGGCTTAAGCTCATGTCCAACTTACTATCAGACAAAATTCAAGCTATCCCACCCCAGTCCCGTGTCCCCATGTCACACATTAGTTTGAGTGTTGGTTATTAATAACAATCGAGTTTCCAATTCACTTCAGGTCCTTTCTGCTCTTCAGCCAGCAGAGAAGTACAATTATGTTTGGAAATGATCTGAAATTGTCTATTTTACTCAAGGGTGGGCTTCCCTCATGGCTCAGACAGTAAAGAATCCACCTGAAATGCGGGAGACCTGGCTTCGATCCCTGGGTGGGAAGATCCCCTGGAGGAGGGCATAGAGGCCCACTCCAGTATTGTTGCCTGGAGAATCCCCATGGACAGAGGAGCCTAGGGGGCTACAGTTCATGGGGTTGCAGAGTTGGACACAACTGGATGACTAAGCACAGCACAGTACATGCTAGCCTTGCTCACTGAAGGGCATTTTACAACACCACAGGTTCTGGGACCCCTCAGTCTCTGATTCAGTAGGGCTGAGGTAGAGCCAGGACATTTACACTGCTAACAAATTCCAAAGTGATGCTGATGCTATGTTCTGAGGCCCACGAATCTGAATCATTCATTTAGCCTTAATCATGCACTGCCTGTATTGATATCTTCATTGAGTGTGTGTATCCTGCCCCCCAGATGAAACTGTGAAGAAGTCAAAGGCAGTGATGTGGTAGGTACCCCCACAGTACCTTGGTGCCATACTCAGAGAGGGTACCCAAACCAATATAAATTATTAGTTGGTGTGAAAGGTTAGTATTGATTTTAGGTAAAAGTATGAAATGGTAGTTTGGCCATAGGAACCTCCCACTTCCTCAGCCTCTTTCTGTGCCACTTACTCGTCCTCCTCTAGGCTGTACCAGGCCCCCAAAACATATGCCTATCCTAAAAACCTGGAGTTCTCTTGCCTGCCCCTTAGACTTTATAGGCAATTCTCCTAAGAAGTTTGGCTGAGAAGGAAAGAAGGCAAGGCAGGCAAGGAAATGAGGCAAGGCAGTAGCTCAAGAGGGGTATGAGACCCAAGAGGCTTTTTATTTCATTTTATTTTTTTTTTAATGAGGGAGACTTGGGCTTATTTAAATACTGATGGAAAGAAGCCAGCAGAGCCCGGGAGGTGGTGGTATGGGAAAGGGAGGTATAATGGATAAAGGGAGGTCTTTGAGAAGGAGGGTGGTGGGATCCCGAGTACGAGGAGAAGGATTAGCTTAAACAGGAACCGGAATCTCTCTCCCATTGTGGATGGAAATAGGAAAGAATGGGTTAAGTGGTAGGAACAACGAGGCTTTAGACTCTAGGTGGTTTCCTAGCTCTAACATCTTACAATTTCATGAAATTAAATCACTACGATGTCAGTGGCTTAATGTGCCACCTCTCCTTGGCAAAGCTTTAATCCAAAGAAACGAATCTTTCATGAGAGACTCTTCAGACTATGGGAGGCCTGCCAGTAGGGCAGCAGGGCCTTCCTAGCATCCTCGAACACTTAACATCCTTCTATACAAGGGGGAACTGGAAAAACAGGACACATATGCCCAACTGTGACAATGTAAGACCTTGCATAAGATCACAGAGCTGAAAAATAAACACTGGAATCAGACTAGAACCTTCCTTCACTGGACACGGCAGCTATCTGGTCCACCCGTCTATAGTTACTCATTCCCAGGCCACCTAATAGGAATGAGTAAGAGAAGACATGGAAGCAGAAGTATTAAGAACAGCTTCTCCCTAGCCCTTGGAATGAAGACTTGAGAGGTCATACTCCATCCCAGATCCACACATCCCTAGCCCGTCTCTGGAGCTCTGAGAAACTCTGATGGTTATAGGAATAACAAGTTACCAAATACCTCCTCTATTGAATTAGCAAAGTGCCTGCTACCTTATACTAGAACCTGGATCACAAGAAGAGGTCAATAAATGCAAGTTGTCATCGTCATCTTCCTCCTTATCATCATTATCAACAACAATCATTATGTGCCAGGGCACCAAGCTATGTGCTAACATATTTACTTATTTTTTAAGATGTTTCTTTATTTGTCTGCACCAGGGCTTAGTTGCCACACATGGAATCTTCTGTCTTCCTTGTGCCATGCAGAATCTTCCTTGTTGTTGTGGCATGCAACTCTTAGTTGCAGCATGTGGGATCTAGTTCCCTGCAGGGATCGAACCTGGCTCCTGCCTTGGGAACACGGAGTCTTACCACTGGACCACCAGGGAAGTCCCTACATATTTACCTATAAAGTATGTGTCTTTCCTAATTACAAAAGTGAAAGGTTGTCAGTGTTAAAAAGTTCTAACAAGAAATACATAAGAATTGAAAGAGTGGTGTGCTGCAAAGCGGGAAAGCACTGGATTCAGACTGACTGCATTTACGTTCTGACTCTACTGATACTAGCTGGGTGATCTGGGATGTCTTACTTAACTCTTCTGAGCCTCTGTTTCCTTATTTGTTTAATAAGGGCAATAATACTTTTCATATCATAGGATTCCTGAGAAGTTTAAACAAGATGTTATAAAGCACTGAGCACAGTGCTTGGCATACAGTGAACAGTCACTATAACTTGGTTATTATTGATATTATTAATGTTTCTGTTTTTAAATAAGTTCAGTTCAGTCACTCAGTCATGTCTGAGAGTCTGCACATCCTTGGAATGCAGAATGCCAGGCTTCCCTGTCCATCACCAACTCCCGGAGCTAACTCATTCATGTCCACTGAGTTGATGATGCCATACAACTATCTCATCCTCTGTTGTCCCCTTTTCCTCCTGCCTTCAGTCATTCCCAGCATCAGGGTCTTTTCCAATGAGTCAGTTCTTCACATCAGGTGGCCAAAGTATTGGAGTTTCAGCTTCAGCATCAGTCCTTCCAATGAATATTCAGGACTGATTTCCTTCAGGATTGACTGGTTAGATCTCCTTGCAGTCCAACTTTTTAAATAAAGTTCTCCATAATTCACATCTCAAAAGTAATTACTACCTGTAGCTCTTTGCGTATTTCTTCAGGTTTTTTTCCGTCTATATCAATGTCTTTATATCTGTGTCTGTATATAATATGGGGTCCAAAATACATAAATAATTCCATGTCTCTTTTTCACTTGACAAATATTATGGATGATTTTCGAAACAGCCCTACAAAGTACATATTAATACACCATTTTGTCTATAAATGGATATCTGATGTAACCTCTCTGAAGGTTGCAACTTCACATCCCAAATGTTCAAAGGAAACCTTTAGAGGCTAAAGTATAAGGCATGGGTCTGCAGCCTTTTTCTGCAAAGGGTCAGATAGAAATAGTTTAGACTTTTTAGGCCATGTAGTTTCTGTTGCAACTAGTTAACTCCAAGGTTGCAGTGTGAAAACAACTGTACACAATATGTGGAGGAATAAGGGTGGCTGTGTTCCAATAAAACTTTATTAACAGAGAACAGAATTTGAATTTCATGTTATTTTCACATGTCATGAACGATTACTCTTCTTTTGATTTTTTCCAGACATTATTTTAAAATGTAAAACTTATCCCTAGATTGCAGGCTGTACTGTACAAAAATGCAATGGGCTAGATGTGGCCCATGGATCATAGGGAGCAAACCAGCTTGTCATTCTGAAGCCTGGTTGAAAATTAGGTGAGGCAGTGAAGTGTAGAAGTAATATCTTAATATAACCTTCCTGCCTTCTCAGTAGGAAATACCCTTTCCTCTGCTTGAAATGCATTATCCCACCAAATCCACTAAAATCACACTCAAGGTTTAGATCATATACTGCATCCTTGGTGAAATCTTCCCAAAATTCCCCTGAAGAAATCAATGCTGTTCCCCTCTCAGATTCTTTTAGCACTTCCTTTATAGTATCACACACTGTACTTTTTCCCCCTACCAGAATCCCTACTAGGCCTCAAAGTCCTGTGAGTTCAATTTATTTGATGAGCATCTGGAACTAGTACAGTGCTTGGCAACTGAGAAGGACTGAATCAAATTACTGAGCTTCACAATCCCTCTATTAGGTGCAAGAAAAAGGAACTCATTAACACTATTTTAGGAGGAGGGAGGGGCCCTTCCCTGTGGCTCACAGTAAAGAATCTGCCTGGAATGCAAGGGACACAGGAGACTGGGTTCCATCCCTGGGTCAGGAAGATTTTCTGGAGGAGGGCACAACAACCCACTGCAGTATTCTTACCTGGAGAAGCCCATGTCCTACAGACAGGAGTCTAGTGGGCTATGGTCCCTATGGTCTTGAAGAGTTGGACATGACTGAGCATGCATGCAGTGGGAGGGAGGGGAGTGATTTAGAATCAGGAACATTTAAAAAACTTTAACTGAGGAAATCACCATCAGAGCTAAAACTACGGCTCCTAAGCTGACAACCAGGGATCTTCTTTTTCTCTCTCAGGCCCAATGGACTCCCATCTCTACCTCTTTGACTAGGCTGATATCATTACTTTTCTTTTCGGGGCAATCCTCTCAGTTCAATAGCTCACAGATCAACTAGCTTCTGAGAGTCCTAATTTTATATTTCCGGGAGAGAGAATCTTATTGGCTGGGAGCACTGGATGCATGTTATAAACAAAGTGCCGAAGATTTGAGTGGGTAGTCCAGGAGTCACCGGCCAAGAATGGAGGGAATGTGTTGGGCAGACACCTCAAAATGCCTGTGATACTTGCTGGCTTCACTTGTCACATGATGGCTTATGTTGTGGTTACTTGTATTCCTGTCTGTCTTTTCCACTATCTAGACAGCATGCTCCTTTAGAACAGGGACAGAGCCTCACACATTGTCGTGTCCCCAGTTTCAGTACAATGTTTTGCACCCAGCATATATTAGCAACTGCTTATTGAATTGAAAACATCACCTTTTATTCAATCTTTAAGTATCTTTAATCTTTATGAAAGATACACATTCCATTGCTAGGTAAAAGACATGTGGCATAAAAGATAAATTTTCTTTTCCTGGCTTCATTTTTTTTTTTAATTTGTTAAATTGTCTTTAGTTCAGATAATTGCATTATTTCCATTCCAGGTTTTCAGAGGTCAAACAACCTCAGGTCCAGATGTACTATGAATGCAACTATAATAGTTTCAGACCAATTATCTCCTTCCAGCTCCACAGGGAGAAGCAACTTGAATTTTGGATCCAGGCTAGCAAAAAATCCTTTCATAGAGTCAGCCCAAAGTGAAGTGTAGGCCAGTGTGAGCAGAGAATTACTTAGCTTGGCCTAGGTATGTGCTGTCTTACCATGCAAAGTCAGTCGTGTCTGACTCTTTGCAGCCGCACGGACTATAGCCAGCCAGGCTCCTCTGACCATGGGGATTCTCCAGTCAAGAGTGCTGGGGTGGTTGCCATGTCCTCCTCCAGGGGATCTTCCCAACCCAGGATCGAACCCAGGTCTTCTGCATTTGCAGATTCTCTACTGTCTGAGCCACCAGGGAAGTGCTAGGTATAGCTGCTGCCTATGCTGGCTTCTACGCAGGTCCAGGAGCAGCTGAGTGCCCCAGATCATACCCAAATCCTTCTGCCCTTTTATCAAGGCCAGGAAAGCTCAGCCTCTGCAGCCGCCAAGGTCATTCAGGAGAGGCGGCCCTTTCCTGGCTGTCTTGTCACTGCTGGCGAGTTTCTCTTCATCGTTTATTATTTCTCCTCTGATCTGCTCTCTTGAGGGAGAAGTTGCCTCATTGTTTACCAAAACCAGTTGCTCCCACCGGTAGCTCTGCTGCCTCTTTCTGCTCTGATGAGGTGCAAGCTTCAGGCAGAAGTAGATCTCAGGGAAGAGGCATTCAGACAGTCCACGGCAGATGCACCCTGTGCTGGTTTCTGCCTTTCTTGCCTCAGCTGATATCGATTCCTGAGGCTCTTCTTAGGGTCTTCTGTGCTCCCTTCTATATTCTGGTTAGAAGGGAGAAGACTCAAGACAAAATGGCCCATCTATCCCACTAAAATGCCAGTTGTATTATTATATACATACTCTGTTCATAACAGACACTCTAAGACTTTCATTGTTGGGGCTCTTAATGTAGCTCAAGGCTGATCTTTCTCCCAAGAGGATGGTACGTGGGTATGCACATGCATGGTGTCACATCTTGTGAAATGCATAGAACTCCAATTTATTATTTACTCTCACTAAAATAACAATTATAAAAACCAAATACTTTGAACTGAAGCAAATCTCTGACTATCCTTGATCACTTAATCAAACTCCTTTAAAAGCACCCACAGGTCTTTGGCAAAAATTAGAAGTTTTTCAGAAAGTTGCCTGGAGAAAGAAAAAAATAAAATAATTGAGCTTTAAAAAGTAGTGTTAAGATCTTCACTTCAGTCATTCAGTCGTGTCTTTGCATCTCCATGGACTGTAGCACACCAGGCTTCCCTGTCCATCACCAACTTCCAGAGCTTGCTCAAACTTATGTCCACTGAGTCGGTGATGCCATCCAACCATCTCATCCTCTGTTGTCCGCTTCTCCTCCTGCCTTCAATCTTTTCCAGCATCAAGATCTTTTACAATGAGTCGGTTCTTCGCATCAAGTGGCCGAAGTATTGGAGCTTCAGTTTCAGGATTTCCTTCCAATGAATATTCAGTACTGATTTCCTTTAGGATTAACTGATTTTACTTTTTTTATTTCCTTTAGAATTGGGGGCATTTAATCTGTTGGCCACTTCCAGAATGGTTATCCTCTCAGCCTACCCACCTGTGAGTCTATTCTCCTAATTTATTGCTGTTTAAAAAGAATGAAGAAGCTGTATTCATTTGTTCTGAAGGAGCGAGGAATTTCTATTTCTCACTACAGTGATGGTCTATTTTTACCTGTCATCTCTCACCGGAGTTGAGTAATATGAATCTCTTGTTAATACATGTATTTTAACTTTGTTATTTAAACTAAGTTCATTAAACATTTTTTTGCCCTGTAAAAACTGTAGTTGCAATTTTCTGCTGCTCTTGCTGCTGCTAACTCACTTCAGTCGTGTCTGACTCTGTGTGACCCCATAGATGGCAGCCCACCAGGCCCCTCTGTCCCTGGGATTCTCCAGGCAAGAATACTAGAGTGGGTTGCCATGTCCTTCTCCAATGCATGCATGCATGCTAAGTCGCTTCAGTCATGTCTGACTCTGTGCGACCTTTTGGACCACAGCCCACCAGGCTCCTCCATCCACAGGATTCTCTAGGCAAGAATATTGGAGTGGGTTGCCGTTTCCTTCTCCATTGCAATTTTCTACCCATCTCTTAAAGTCTGAAGGGAAGCATCTTATAGTTTGTGGGTTACCTGGATGCCTTATTCTTCTTTGACCATTAAGTGCTCCATATTGACCTGAAGCTTAACTACAAAAAGAAGATGAGGGAATTCCCTGGCAGTCCAGTAGTTAGGACTCTGTACATCACTGCCAAGAGATGGGTTCAATCTCTGATCAGGGAACAAAGATTCCACAAGATGCACAGCATGGCAAAAAAAAAAAAAAAAAAGAGAGAGAGAGATGAAATTTAAACTAATCATTTTTCATTTCTAAAAAACATGAGTTTGTCACAGTGCTTTTCTGAGATGCTTGAACTATGTTGAGGGAACTTTTCAAATAGTATTTTTAAGTAATAGCATTACTTCTCTAAGACGCTCTGTATGGAAAATATTTTCCCTGAGTGCTTATGTTTGCAGACTAATAGTTCAAATGGGAAGCTAATAAAGGTAAAACAAATGCCGATGCAATTAGTATGTCCTTTCAATTATCTGTGGTTCAGAAAAGTCAGTGGCAAGATAGACAATATAAAAGAACAGTAAAGAGCAAGAGCTTTGGATCAAACAGAACCGGGTTTGGGGCCCCTTATGCTTACAAGCTGTATGACCTTGGGCAAAGCATTTAATCTCAGCAAGTCTGTAAAATGAGAACTAATATAACATCTAACATTTGTTGATTACTTTTTATGTGCTGGGCACTGAGCTAATTATGTCACGTGTATTCATTATCTCATTTCATCCTCAAAATAATCCTATGAGAAAGATGCTATTAATATGCTCAATTACAAACGAAGAAACTGAAACTCAGAAAGGTTGAGTAATTTTTCCAAAATCACAGAGTGGCAGAGTTTGTAACTCAATGCCATGTCTTGCTCTAGAGGCCAAGTACATAAACCACACTATATTGTGTCTCTGTGGTAGTATCTTCTCACAGGGTGAGTTATGAGGACTAAAGGAGGTAATGCATGAGAAGAGCATGCCTGGCTCATGGTTAGTGCTCTTATATTCATATTACATATTATTGCATATTAGCGGCTAAAATTTGTATTTGTTTTTGTTGTTTAGCTGTTAAGTTGTGTACAACTCTTTTGCAACCCCATGGGCTGTAGCCCACCAGGCTCCTCTGTCCATGGGATTTCCCAGGCAAGAACACTGGAGTGGGCTGCCATTTCCTTCTCCAGGGGATCTTCCCAACCCAGGGATTGAACACTATCTCTTGCACTGGCAAACGTATTCATTGAGTCATTCCTCACTGATATTATTTCATTACTTCATGATACCCATTACTTCATTACCTCATGATACCAAGTGAAGGATCATAAAACTGTGGCTCAGAAGGGTTAAAAGACTTGGCCAAGTTCATTTAGCTTATAAGCACACTGAAACAGGAACTCAAATCTTTTCCTTCCAGAACACAGAAACCTCACTGTCTTTTAATCATGGTGGTGGTAGTGGGGGTATATTTTTATATAATTAATTTAAATTATTATTAGAAGATGTGGCTATTTCCAGATTGAGTTCTAAACTTTCCTGCCTCTAAACTGCTGCTTTATCTCGGTAAATCTTGAAAATTCCTGTTTCTCATACTTTATGCCATCTTTTGTTGTTGTTCAGTTGCCAAGTTGTGCCTGACTCTTTGCAACCCCATGGACTGCAGCATGCCCTGCCTCCCTGTCCCTCACCATCTCCCAGAGTTTGCCCAAGTTCATGTCCATTGCCAACTTTTAGTGCCCCTTTATCTTCTCTTGCTCTGAGCGACCTCCAGATCAGTCCTTCCTTACATTAAGGAGTCCTCTAAATTCTAAAACTATCTGCCTGCTCCCCTCTCCTCTTTCCACTTCACCCTCTAATCTAAATGGCCATTGGGAGCTTCCCTGGTGGTCCATGGTTAAGAATCCACCTTACAATGCAGGGGACACAGGTTCGATCCCTGGTCCAGGAGGATCCCAATGCCTTGGAGCAACTAAGCCTGAGTGCCACAACTACAGAAGCCCACACACTCTAGAGCCCGTGGTTAGCAACAAGAGAAGCCACCCTAATGAGAAGCCCGCATGCTGCAATGAAGAGCAGCCCGTGCTAGCTGCAGCTAGAGAAAGCCTGCACGAAGCAATGAAGACCCAACACAGCCAAACAGTAAAGTAACTAAATATTAAGCAGCTACTAGATTGAACTAAGAGTTTGGACGGAAGCATAAAATAATTCACACTGAAGTATAAGAAGCTGATTCCCCTTATCCCGGTTAAAGATTTGCTTTTTTAAAAGATTATTAGTTTTAGACTCACAGACATAGAGGTCAAACTTGTGGTTGTCAAGGGAGAGGAGGGGAGGGAGATGGATGGACTGGGAATTTGGGGTTGGTAGATGTAAAACTATTACATTTAGAATGGATAAACAACAAGGAACTACTGTATAGCAGAGGGAACTATAATCTCCTGGGATAAACTGTAATTGAAAAAAAAATATTTAAAAAAGAATGTATACATGTATAAAACTGAGTCACCCTGCTGCACAACACTGTAAATCAACACTTCAATTTTTAAAAAATATTATTAGTTGTGGATGTACATTCATCTTGCAGTGAAACAAAATAAAGTGAAAATAGCTGCTATATAGGAGGTAGTTTGGAAGTGATGTGCCATAATATGGGGAGACCAAGCCAACAAGGGTCTTTCTTGCCCAATCCTTTCATGCCACTGACCTCTCCAGTAGACATGTATACACGCATCCAAACACACATCGTATCAGCTTCCTTGGCTGCTAATCTTTTTCTCATCAAATGGACAGTTATTAGAATGATGGCATTTCAGCACTGGAGAGGGTTGTAAAGCTAATGTCATTAGTTCGTTATATAATTGAAGATGCAAGGGCCTGGTGAGTGGTAGAATTAGCACTAGGTCTTCTGCCCAAGAGTCTAGGGTATTTTCTTCTGCAATCCATGCTTAGCATTCAGAAGTCTCAAAAAATAAACTCAGGAACACTCATTGACCTTGTTCACTTATCCACTTGGATTGTCTTTTCTTTCTTTGGACTTGGCAGGTAGAAGTCATCACTGTCAGAGGGGAGATCAGCTGACCTGCTCTTCCTGCCAGTGTTCTGACCCGGAGGCTGGAGAATCTCTGTCCTCTACCAAGCAGGGCTGTAGAGGAATTTGAAAACTGGGGCCATCTGGGGGCCCTGGTACATGCTTTTGCTTCATTAGCTACTCATGGAGATCATTGAAAATATGAGGATTATTACTGCCTCTCTCCCCTTTCTCTCACTGAGCAGTTAGATGTTTTACTCTCATAACTGAAACTACTCTTTTCACTTCTTCAGCAGTATCAGCAGAGTTGGGGAGAGCATGGTCTCTGGGGAGGCTGGCTGCCTGGGGCCATGGCTCAGCTGGCACTTTCTGACTGAGTGAACTCAGCCTGTTACTGAACCTTTGTGCCTCAGCTTCTTTATCTGGAAAACAGGAACAATAACAGTGTATACCTTATGGGGTTGTTTAATATATGTACCTGCTCATTACATGTTACCAATCATTACCATCAATATTACCATCAACAACTTGTGGGTGATTTTAGTTTGCTTTGTACATTTTTTAAGGAAGGGAAGCCTTTCTGGTCTTAGCTGCCTTTCTCTGTTGCCTGGCAATCGGTAAATCATACAGTCGTTAAAGGTCAAGCTGACCCTTTATGCAGTTCTTGTCTAGAAGGCCTCATTGTATACAGTGAGTCACCACCACGGAGAAGTGGACGGTGAGTCAGTAGTCTGTTAAGGAGAGGTCAGAAGGTCCCCTGGCTCAAAGTGAGGGGATCCAAACCTAGCTCTGGGGTACAGAAAGAAACAGGGCACTTCTATGGCTGAGCTGACTTGGGGTGCCATGGAGAACACGTACTACCCAGATCAGAGGATATAAAGTGATGGGTAAATGCTGGAGCTTTAAAACCACACAGACCCGAGTCTGATTTCAGCTCCACATCTACCTTGCTGTGTGACCTCTGGCAAGTTATTTAGCCTCTCTGTGCTTCATCTTTTATCATCTGTAAATAGAGATGGTCTTAAAAGAAGTGACTTCATGGTATAAATGCTTGGAAAATGCTGAGAATCAAGTAAATACTTAATCCAAAGGAATTATTTTCATTATCATCATGAATGTGGATCGGAACAGACAGTTAAAAGGATCTGCCATAACAGAGAAAGGGAAAAGGTAGTAGGAACAAGGATGGTCTGATGTGGTCTGTTTTACGTAGTGACAAGCCATTTAGCTAGTTTTAAAAACATATATCTATTTATTTATTGGCTGTGCTGGGACTTCTTTTGCTGTGTGGGCTTTTCTCTACTTATGGTGAGCAAGAGCTAGTCGCTAGATGCGGCGTGCTGGCTTTCCATTGCGGTGGCTTCTCTTGTTGTGGAGCACGGGCTCTAGGGCATGCAGGCTTCAGTAGTTGCTGCATATGGGCTCTGTAGTTGCGGCTCCGCGGCTCTAGCACAGAGCTCAATAGTTGTGGCACACAGGCTTATATGCACCAAGGATCAGAGGGCGAACTCATGTTTCCTGCATTGGTAGGTGGATTCTTTACCTCTGGGCCATCAGGGAAGCCTTTTTAAATGTAAAAAGTTATAATTTAGTTCTTATTGCACCCCAGCAAAGGAGTAAGTGATGTGTGTTCACATAATTTGCATGTGGACTACAGTACAAGCGACCTTCCTGCAAAACCACAGATCTGGTAGCTCCAGTTAGGAGCTGAGCTCCCATTCGGGTCCTGCCTGTAGAAGGGTGACCACATCAGCCCTGGCAAAGGAGACCTTATCAGGTTTATAACTCCACAAGAGGCTAAAAATACGAATGTCACGTAATCATCCTGTCCTTCTTCTTGATCTCAATTGGCTCTCCTGATTTCATGCCATCTGCAAATTTGCACATCCTTTGTGCTTCTTTTTGCTCACATTTTATGCCTTCTTTTGCCATCTCATTTACTCGGCATGTTTCAATCTCTGGGCTTCCATTTTTCTTCTTCCTTTCTCATGCAGTGTTGTTTTTTTTTTCTCCCTCCTCTCTTTCTCTTCCCTCCTTTACACCCCCACCTTCCTCCTCCCTCCACACCAATCAAATTCCTGCTTGCTTCTTGCCATATTCATTATTCTACCTCATTCCCCCTTCATTCCTCGAAAACAGCTCACAGAGACTCACCCTTCCCCCCTCCAACTCGCAATGCCCACCCTCCATAAATTCCAGCAGCCTGGCAATCAGTAACTTTCGCATCACACTTCACAGCTCTCAGAGTTTACACTACTTGTTACTATTCTCCTTGCTACTGCTCTCTAGGGTTTCTGCAAAAAAAAAAAAAAAATCCACTTAAAAATATCTTAGGTACAAGTTGAACCCACAGTTAAGTTTACTCGCACATTTACACATTTCCTGGTTTTATTTTAACTAGTGGTTCAGGTTTAGGCTCCATTATGCAGTGAAGAAAGACTAGCTCCATAGGGAACACTTTTTTTTTTCTACTATGAAGAAGAAAACCATCTAAACATTTCAACAGAAACCCCAGCCCTGGGTCCACCCACTCTTATCTCCCACTCCCCCAAGCTGCAGCTGACCAGCCGCAGCTTTTTCCTTTGTGGAGTCATTGATTTCACTGTTTCTGGAGCTCAGACTGCCTCCCAGTGTGTGTCTGTGTGCACACGTGTGTGGCCACTGCTGTTTTTGCAGGGGGCTCACCTCTCTTCTGCCATTTTACCAGGACACAGGAGGCGGCTCTCCGTCTCCTTCTCTTTCTCTCCCTGCCCCCAACTCAGCCTAGGCTTTTTCCTGTCTCTTAACTCCACCAGTGCAGCAGCAACTAGCTGAGCTGCTTGCGTGAGAGCGCGCGCGCGCACACGCGTGTGTGTGTGTGTGTGTGTGTGTGTGTGTGTGTGTGTGTGTGTTTGCCTGCGCAGCTAGGCCAAGCCTGCGAGCCTGCCTGTCACTGGAGAGTTTTAGTTTGCATTCAGAAGAAAGGAGGAGGGGAGGCAAGGAGGGGGGAGGAAAAGGTGGAGGTGGGAGGAGTGGGGGGGCACTGAGAAGGGAGGGAGAATGTCTTGTTTGTGGCTTGTCAGCAATTGCTTGAGACAAGCTTCCATGTGTGAAAGCTACTTGGCATGAATGCCTGGGCCGTACCAAGTGTCACCGCAGCAAGAGGGGGAGTCAGAAGAAAAACAGATCAGACCAGAGCAGACAATAGGCCCCTAAAGTGTTCCCCCTAAGTTGCTTTGATGTTGTCCTAGTGTCTTGATACCAGGAGGCCAGAGATTGCAGGAAAAGGGTCTTTTTTGTCTTCATTCACTTTCCCCCCTCAGTTTCTGAAATGATTCTCCAGAATTTCTCCTCATAAAAAAGGTAAGAGCCCTAACAATTCCTTCTTCTGTGGCAGGCTGGTTCGCCCGTGCCTGGAAGTGGGGGTCTCATTCCTGCGCTGCTCAGGAGGAGCGCTGGGAGCCTGCGATTGGAGCTCTAGCCTTGCCTCTGGAAGTCTTTGCAGGCGCTCCGGGCTGGGGATGGCCCCCTCTTTCTAGGGAACCCCAGTAACACGATCTGCGCCTCTGGGTTGATGGGGGAGAAGGGTTGGATTGAGAGGAATGGGAGGAGGGTGTGAGATTGGAGGGCGTGAAGGGGGGAAAGAGAGAGAGCAGCCTGAAAGAGGCAGAGAAGGGCAGAGCCCTCGTTCAGAGCAGCCCCAACCAGGAGCCCAAGGAGGGCCTCCTTGCAAGCTTGCGCTGTGCATTCTCAGGCTGAGCAGGGGCCGGCGGGGGCTCCGCCAAGTGCCTGCAGAGATTACACGGAGCTTTGTGTGTGTGCGAGTGTGCCTGTGTGCGTGTGCGTGTGTGTGGACTTCCCACACCCTGCCCTGGCGTGCCTCGTCGTGAAGGGGAGGTACCCCCATCCTTACCACCCGAGCCCATACTCTCCGGGAGGAAGAGCGGCATGGCAGGCAAGGAGGGAGGCTGAGAGAACTCTGTCGCAAGACGATCCAGAAACTTTTCCCGTCTCAGGGATCTCTCTGATGGTTGAGACCGTGAAGGAGTTGTGGGCGGCCCCGTGCCTCAGTTTCCCCAGCTGTAAAATCCAGAGAGCCGCCTGGGGATGCTGCCCGCCTCTCTGGGATTCGGTAAAAACGGAACAGATACCCTCTGTCTCAAACGCGTTGAGAAATCTTCGAGCTAGCAATGCTGTGGCATCACAAAGTAGAAGTGTTATCATTGTTCTTGATCGTCATCATCATGATAATAAAACCATCATTAAGACACCCTGAGACAAATAGACCGGGAACGCAGATCAAGTGTCTGAGCATTTCTAAGGAGACAAAAAGCCTTTTTCCACCTGTTGGCTTCTGTCCTTTTCTCTTGTGTCTTTTCCTTAGATTTATTGGCCGATTTGTACAGAGAATGAGGTAGGAGGGGTTGGGTTTTCCCCTTTTCTCCTCCCTGGTACATATTTTTTTTAAAAATAAGAAGGTCAATGTAAGATGCTCGAAAGAGAAAATGTATCTCCCTTTATAGGAGTTTTTTCAAAACCTTATGTTTTCTGGCTCCAGCAGGGCATGCAGACACATCTGTAAACTCTGCCTTGGAGGTTAAAGATTTTTATTGTGGCTTCTAGAGATTAAATGAGATTTATTTACAAATGCTGTTTATCAGAAAGTAAATATCTTACTGTGTGTGTGAGAGAGTAAGAATGTGAAGGTTGTTTACTCACTGGTGGTTTTGTGGATAAAACCTTTGCTTTTTAAAGTGACATCTTGAGAGATGGGACTAGAGGACTAAAATCAGTGCCTAATATTAATTTTTAAAATTTTTAAGAAAAAAATATGTCTGCTTATTTTCTCAAATTGTGAGTTTCCTTTCTTCTGTTCTTATACAGTGATTGTTTCAAGGCTCTCAGTTGTTTCTCTCTCTGAATTCTCTGGGGGAATTTCTCTTTCTTACCTAATTCTAGGTTTTCTGTGACTCTCCTACTTGTCCATAAAAAAAAAAATTTTTGTAAAAGTCTGAGAGGCTGTGCTTCCTTCCATTCTAACTGCAAATATTTATTGGACTGACTCCCTGTGATAGCTAGAGATTGAAGCAAAGCACCAGCTCTGGTTGAGAATATTTATGTTCTTCCCATTGAGGCCTAGAGAGCCTGACTTCTGGGTGTGGAAAAGGATGAAGAGAGGGTATTAACTGGCTTGGATCTGGCAAGAAGTCACCCCCCCCCATAACATTTCATTGAACCAGAACTGAACTTCATATTTTAGAAATTGTTTTCAACTTTGTAAGCAGAAGGTCTTACCATGGTTTGTCTCTGGCAAGATTTCAGGGTCCAGAAATCTTCCTAAAAGGTTAGAATTTCAAAACTGCAAGGGAAAGAAAGATTATTCCTCAAGTTTTAAATGAGGATACAAAAGCCCAGAGAAGATCATCAATGATCTGAAGGGGCTCAAAGCAAGTGTAGTTGCATCTGGACTATACCCTGGGGTTCAGAGTGCCCTGCAGGTCAGTTGTTATGCCAACCATCCTTCCCTGGCCTCCACATTTCATTTTGTCTGCTCCAGCATTGAGCCAGCCAAAGATGGGCACCTTTTGGAGTTTTGCCTGCTGTACTGAGTTGTAGCAGCACACTCAGCCCTGCTCATGGCACAGACGTGGCAAATATGTGCCACAACATGAATTTGCATGAATTTATACATGTATTCATTTGTTTATTCAACTAATATTCAGGGGCACTTGCTATGTGCTGAGCATCTTGCTGAGAACTGAGGATGTGGGAAAGAACAGGGCAGATGCACCTACACTTCTCTCAAAAAACTTGCAGTCTTATCGATGTAATCAACATGAACCACACAGAGTAGTAATTATAATATTGATGATATACATTGAATGGCTTGCAGATGCTGTTACGCAGGGCATAAAGTTGTATAAGTCATTGACCTGAAGTTTGTAATTAGACATAAACTGTCTTTTTGGCTTTGTGGCTAGGTTATTACCCCTGGCCAACTTCCATTCCCTGGTAGCATTTCCACTCACAGAGTCCAGTGTTTGTAAAGACAGCAGAAAATTCCCTTTCTCTTTCCCTCCACCCTCCTCCACACAATACAAAAGAGTCACAAATATGTCTGCTAACCCTTTACACATATACTATTAAATAACTTCATACTCATTGTGAGCCAGCCTATTTAACAGTCATTATCTGGGTGATTCACATTAGCTATAGCCTCTG
>SJYC01078863.1:0-19899 GCA_006408675.1 Madoqua kirkii
CCCCCCCCCATAACATTTCATTGAACCAGAACTGAACTTCATATTTTAGAAATTGTTTTCAACTTTGTAAGCAGAAGGTCTTACCATGGTTTGTCTCTGGCAAGATTTCAGGGTCCAGAAATCTTCCTAAAAGGTTAGAATTTCAAAACTGCAAGGGAAAGAAAGATTATTCCTCAAGTTTTAAATGAGGATACAAAAGCCCAGAGAAGATCATCAATGATCTGAAGGGGCTCAAAGCAAGTGTAGTTGCATCTGGACTATACCCTGGGGTTCAGAGTGCCCTGCAGGTCAGTTGTTATGCCAACCATCCTTCCCTGGCCTCCACATTTCATTTTGTCTGCTCCAGCATTGAGCCAGCCAAAGATGGGCACCTTTTGGAGTTTTGCCTGCTGTACTGAGTTGTAGCAGCACACTCAGCCCTGCTCATGGCACAGACGTGGCAAATATGTGCCACAACATGAATTTGCATGAATTTATACATGTATTCATTTGTTTATTCAACTAATATTCAGGGGCACTTGCTATGTGCTTAGCATCTTGCTGAGAACTGAGGATGTGGGAAAGAACAGGGCAGATGCACCTACACTTCTCTCAAAAAACTTGCAGTCTTATCGATGTAATCAACATGAACCACACAGAGTAGTAATTATAATATTGATGATATACATTGAATGGCTTGCAGATGCTGTTACGCAGGGCATAAAGTTGTATAAGTCATTGACCTGAAGTTTGTAATTAGACATAAACTGTCTTTTTGGCTTTGTGGCTAGGTTATTACCCCTGGCCAACTTCCATTCCCTGGTAGCATTTCCACTCACAGAGTCCAGTGTTTGTAAAGACAGCAGAAAATTCCCTTTCTCTTTCCCTCCACCCTCCTCCACACAATACAAAAGAGTCACAAATATGTCTGCTAACCCTTTACACATATACTATTAAATAACTTCATACTCATTGTGAGCCAGCCTATTTAACAGTCATTATCTGGGTGATTCACATTAGCTATAGCCTCTGTGCACGGTTAACCAAATAGACATTGGAGGGGACACGTGTTTAGGGAGACTCTTGCTTGTCTCATTGCACTTGTTCTATAGTTCTTCCAGTTGATACTAAACACATAGCTGCAGAACACACCACCATTATCACTGTCATCTTAGAATTCCAAAAACATTTGTGTACAAAATGGCTTTTCCCATTCCTACCAACAAGCACACATGTCTAAAAAGGGGGAAAAAAATTAAAGCCTCTTTACTGGGTCCACTTTTGGTTGGTTTGTTAAAATCTCACTGGTTTTATGAAGTCAAAGGTAGGAAAATTCCCTCAACCCCCCCGTTTATGATCTTGTTTGGGGAGAATATTTTGGTGAAATGCCAGTCATTTCCTTGGAGGCAGATTTGTGTTAACGCTTATACCACCGTTTTCTACATTGTGTCTTTTTCTGGTACTCACAGGTGTTAAGTCTTCAATGTTGTCAATCCATCCTTATTTAGATTAATTTAGTAGTTTAAAAGGAAGACAGATATGCCCACCCACACATAAATCATAGGTTTGGTGCCTATCCTCTGGGAACCCACACAGGTTGTATGGTCAAGTCATGTGAATAAGAGGCATTTCTATGTACCCATTGTTGCTAGGCACTGAGGTAGTCTACACACGTTGTAGCAGCTACCCTTTCCGGAGCTTGGTTAGTCGTCTGCATTTGGCACCTGTGGCCATTGCCTTCTGTGAGCTGTATGACTTCATTTGCAAGTCTTTGATCACTTCTGAGACACTCCCCACCAACTCTGTGTTACTCACTGTGGAGCTGTCTCTGGGGGAGGCAGTCTGAGTTGCCTTGGAAGGGTAATCCAAAGAGAGGAGTAATCTGAGTGGGGAGTTAAACAGTGAATAAAGCAAGAATCTTGTTGGGGAAAACATTTAACAGAGCTAGGGAGCCAGACAACAGTGATCCTGGTCATCCTTACCTCTAGAGAAATAAGAACAAAGATTGTGATGGTATTTTTAAAAGGTACAATGGGTGGATGCTTGCATAAATAAAAGTGTTAGACCTCTAGTCCTGCTGAAAGAAAAGAAAGTGAAGTCGCTCAGTCGTATCCAACTTTTGGCGACCCCATGGACAGTAGCCTGCACCAGGCTCCTCCATCCATGGGATTTTCTAGGCAAGAGTACTGGAGTGGGTTGCCATTTCCTTCTCCACGGAATCTTTCCGACCCAGGGATCGAACCCAGGTCTCCCTCATTGTAGACAGAGGCTTTACCGTCTGAGCCAGACGGTAGGGAAGTCCTGCTGAAGGTAAAACCAATACAACATGCAAGACATTCCTCAAACGCCTTAGATACAAATACTGCTTTTGCATGTAGTTTTATTGAAGGGAATTTTGTGTCCTCCCAACCCCCAAGAGACATACATATAAGATGTAAAATGGAAATTTTCTACATTTCTTTTAAGTCTTGACATTTTGATGCAGTTTAAAATGATATCTGCTTAGTCCTCTTTTGTAATTTTTTTTTTCTATTTTTGATCACACCATGTGTCATTTGGTATCTTAGTTCCCCACCAGGGGTCGAAGCTGTGCCCGCTGCAGTGGAAGCACGGTGTCTTAATCACTAGACCACCAGGGAAGTTCCAGACTTCTCTTGTATTAATAATATTGTTTAGTTAAGTACTGTTGTTGTCCTTCTGTTTATTTGAGTAAGGTTATGTGACTCACCTAAAGATGCACAAGAAAATAAGGGGCAAGATGGCCATCTGATTAAATCTCCCCATTAGACTAAATCTCTTCAAGAATTGAGAAGCAAAGAAGTGAGGCATTCACCATGCTATTCAGGTCAAAGGTACTGTGTTGAGAGGGCATTAAGATAGCTGCCTTAGTTTTTAAAATATATTTATTTAATTCTTGGTTGTGTCGAGTCTTGATTGTATCGTGAGGGCTCTCTTGTTGAGGCGCAGAGGCTCAGTTTCCCCATGGTAAGTGGGATCTTAGTTCCCCAACCAGGGATTGAATCCATGTCCCCTGCATTGAAAGACAGATTTTTAACCACTAGACCATCAGGGTAGTTCCTGACTGCCTTAGTTTTGGCCCCTTTTCTCAAGACTAAGATTTAGAATGTTGATCAAAAGAGAGGAATTCTCCAATTCTAATTTAATAATTGGGCTTCCCTGGTGGCTCAGGTGGTAAAGAATCCACCTGCAATGCAGGAGACCTGGGTTCCATCCCTGGGTTGGAAAGATCCCCTGGAGGAGGGCCTGGCAACCCACTCCAGTACTCTTGCCTAGAGAATCCCCATGGACAGAGGAGCCTGGCAAGCTGCATGCAGTCCATGGGGTCGTGAAGAGCTGGACACAACTGAGTGACTAAGCACACAATTTAAAAATACGTTTTTGGGTTTTTTTTACTAAGTACATTGGACCAGTTTCTGGTGTTGGTTTTGCCAGTCTATTTCTCTGGACCTCTTATAGAATGAAGTGCTGTGCTTTGCTAAATCACTTCAGTCATGTCTGACTCTGCCACCCCATGGACTATATATAGCCTGCCAAGCTTCTCTGTCCATGGGATTCTCCAGACAAGAATACTGGAGTGGGTTGCCATGCTATCCTTCAGGGGAACTTCCTGACCCAGGGATCAAACCCACGTCTCAGGTCTCCTGAACTGGCAGGTAAATTCTTTACCATTAGTGCCACCTGGAAAACCTCTGTAGAATGAAGGGATTGGACTAAATCCTCTCTAAATTCCATTCCAGTTCTGTTATTCAGAATTTCTGACTCTATGAATAGGATCTTCCATGAGTCTGGTCTTTCAGTCACCTTACACAAGGCCCAATTCAAGAATTATGGTTACCAACAGGGGAAATGTGAATTTTGTGGGTGTACGAGATTTGTTCTTGTACATCCAAAGTATGTTGACATTTTGAAGTGGAAAGCACAATAAGAAAAAGTAGGATTATAACTTATGAATTTCAAGATAATTTGCCAGTCAGCATGCAGACACATGTGGAAGGAGACTTAAGAACCATTTTCAAAAGACATGCATTTTGAATACATCTTTCTGTATAATAAGTATGAATTTAAAATGGCTGGACACTTGGTACATCTCTTAGTTTCACTATTCTCATGCTTTTTCATAGAAATTGTGCAATTCCTTTCTGCATTGTCTTTACATGTTGTTTTGAGGATGCAAGGGACCAATTTAAGCAATTATAGTGTTTATGATACACGCTGTGTGTTTAATGTTATGCTTTTGGGGATGACAAGACTGTTGATGATCTTTATGATATGCAGCTCCTGATGGATATTGCTGAAGACTTGCTAATGTGATGACAAATAAATAAATAAATTTATATGTGCATATATATATATATGTATATATATATGATATGTTTAGAAAGTAATAAATTGCTTCTAAAGTGCATCCAAGAGTGGGAAAAAAACAAGAGTAAATGACGTCTTTATTAATCATGTTTTCTATGAGTAATTCTGTGCACTGTTCTTTTGAAATTGGTTAAAGGTTTGGAAAGATATAATTGGAAAATTTCACATAGCAGCTTTTAATGCAATTTTTAGAATCCCAGAATAAGTTCTTCTACCATGTTTTAGAAATATCATCTTGGCTTGTTGCAAGAGTGACCAGTTCAAGGCTGCTTTGACAATTAGTAAATCACTGACTCTCTGAATTGGTCTTATTTTCTCTCTGAAAAAAACAATAGTGTATAAGATATAATTACTTTCTAACTAGAGAAGAGAATTTTGAAAACAACATATAATGATTCTTTTCACTTATATTGTGCTTTTATTCTTGGTTGCTTAAATTTTCTAATTTGGGGTATTTTGCTTAATCTTACACATTCAGTCCTTAGAAGTTGATATATAGGAGAAAGGCATTATTGACTTTAAAGATGGAAAAACAGAAATAGGTTTGTAGAATAGTATAATGGCATGCTTTTTAGAATATAAGAATATACTCTATAGATATACATGAAATGTTTGGTTATTGGTGAGTATTAAACTATTATGGAAAATAATATTCTGCATATTATTGTGGTCAACTAATTTTTAATAATATAAATGATTATCAAAAAGTGTTTTTATGATATTCACTTGAAGATTCAAAATGCCTCTAATCTATAGGTTTGGATAACTTTAGTGATTTCCATGAAAGCCAGAATCACTCTTTTTCTTGGAAAATAAATGCACAAATTCAAAATTAACAATAATGTAATGACAGTTGAAAGAAGCCAAGCCTTTATTTGCTCAGAAGAGAAACTTGTGAATCTTGAGGTAACTTTATCTTGCCTAACATTAGATCTATTGGACTGTCTATTATCCTTGGGGCTTGTGTAGTTAGTGCATGTTTGAGGAGGAAATCTTTGCAGAGGGTCTATGGACAAGGGACTTTTTGAATGCAGGTCCAGGACACACTTACCCTAAGGATGCCTGGAGTGGTGAATTATTATATAGAAATCCATGGTATACTGGGCTGTTTAAGACAACCATATTCTAAAGAATGCAGAATTTTAGTTCTTGTGCCAGTTCCCAGGTCTTCTGCCTCATCTTTTCCAAGCCTCTGCTCCTTCAAGATCACCCTGACCATTTCTTCTGGAAATTTCCTTAGTGTCTAAGGAACAGAGCACCCTACCTCTGCTCCTGGGCTGCTGGAATGATCTGGCTTCTACTCTGGGCTGTGGTCCCATCAGGGACTGGGGCTGTCTTTGGTTTTTGCACCCCTAATGCCTAGCTTAGGGTGAAATAGCAGATGATCCATAAATGTTGAATAGATAAACGTTTTTACTGTATACAGAAAGAATGACAGGTAAAAGGCTTAGATTATATAATCTTACATCCCAAGTTTAAAAAACAGGAAATTTCTTTTATTAGGGTAGTCACTCTTCTCGTTTGCAGGTACATTATATATTCATAATGAAGTATTTTTTTACCCTTGAACGTTCCTATTTCTTATGTCCAGTTTTTTTCCCCTGAAGCTTTTTTGTCATGTTTCCCACTCTTGAAACTTGTGCTTCCCTTACTTAAGAGTTTATTTTTTATGTCAAAGAATGTGCACTCAGTCACTTCAGCCATGTCCTACTCTTTGCAACCCCATGGACTGTAGCCGACAGTCTCCTCTGTCCATGGGATTCTCCAGGCAAGAATACTAGAGTGGGATGTCCTGCCCTTCTCCAGGGAATCTTCCCAACCCAGGGACCGAACCTGCGTCTCCTGCATTGCAGATGGATTCTTCGACACTGAGCCACCTGGGAAGCCCTTATGTCAAAGAATCCCTTATGACAAATGAGTTGGTGAAGTTTGTCTTGATAGTTAGTGGTAGCTGAAGAGAAGTTTATTCTACCTCAGTACACGGAAAATAAAGAGATATTTGGGGAAGTCAGGACAATCAGAGAATAGTGAGGTAAATGACTGTCTTCCAGGAAACTGCAGTTGTGACCCATCTGAAACAGAGAAGGGGAAGAGTATGATCCAACTTTTCTCTTCTAGAAAGGGTTTTAAGTGCTGAACCCTCTAACAAGGCATTCTGGTTGCAAAGAACTGGACCACTGAAGTTTCCGTGAGAAAAGGGATTTTCATTGTGAGGATGCTCACAGATGGAACCTGGAATTAGAACTGGAAATCTCTGAGCTACTGAAGAAACTCTAGGCATCACCCTCTGTCTTCCGTCAGTCCTGTCCTCTCAGGGTGTGTTTGCTTTCCTTAAGCTTCTTTTGTTGCCTTCCTTGAGCTGCTTTTGCTGCCTGCTGGTTTGGTCTTCTAAGGTTATTCTGAATAATCACTCTCTGTCTCATAGCTTTTGTTTACACCTAACTGTTGCTTCTTTAACTTGCCAGGGACCCCCCATGAGAACCCTACACCTTTTCTCCCTTCCTTCCTTCACGGCTTCTTCCCCATGGCTTCTGTCCTGATAGTCTTTTATTTGTGGTGTTCCCTGTGAATTGCTTCATTCTCTCAGAATTCCCTAATTTAGATTCCCAAGAAAGAATCCAACTGAGTCTTTCATTGCCCTGTCCTATAGGACTCTAACCAGTCTATGATTGGAGTTGCCCACGGATCAGAGGTGCACCTTTAGTTTAGGATGCTGTGGCAGAGGATGGTGGGTAGGAACAGGCGGGTTGACAGTCGGTTAAAACTGGATTGCCTTTTAGTAGGAACTATGGAAGGGCTATCTTCCCTTCCATATAGCTCATAACAAATGTACTTGACATATCTATTATGAGTCCATTAGGGAAGTCTGAGAAATTAAGGATAACCAGATTATTAAAAATTAAAATATTTCATGGATGATGATTAGTATAACTGAGATAAGACCATGGGAACAAATAGCAACTTTATAACCAGGAAAGAAATTGGGAGAGGGAAGTGTATTAGAGTTAGTTCTTAGATGAGTGGCATCATTTCATACATTTATTAAAGAATGAAGGTAGATAAATAGTGCAAGTGAGACTATATTGACGTGAATCCCAGAGGCTAGTTTAAAAAGCAAGCATAATCCTGGAATTGAGGCCCAGAGTGAGAATAAATAGGAATACTAAGCTTTTGGGGGAGTTTCTGCCTATCCTTTCTTCTTGTATTTTATCCCTCTTCTTCTCTGTTCTATACTTGATCCCTCTTAACTTTAGCTTCTGGAACCATCTGTCATGAATTAGTGATGTGACCTTGGGCTAGTTATTTATTCTCTCTCAAACTCAATTTATTCATCTGTAAAATAGGTTAATGATTATTATTTCAATAGCTTATTATATGAATTAAATTAGATGGCATAATATATTTAAAGTGACTGGTACACATTACTTAGAATGTCTTAGGTGCTCAGTCAATTGTAGCAATTATTCTAGCACAAAGGAAGGAAGGAATCGACTAAACAATGTTCTGAGCAAAATTTTCCTTGTCATATCATTTATTCCTTGGGATAATCCAACAGGACTTGTATTATTTCTACTTTTTCTTTTATTGAGGTACAAGTACAGTATTATATAGTTCATGTGTTATTTCTACTTAATGAGTGAGAATACACTAATAATATTTAATAGGTATTTGCTGTGAGGAAAGCACGAGCTAAATCCTTTCTTGTGTTGTCATATTTGAACCAAGATAGATACTGTTCATGTCTTCGTCTCCTAGTTGAGGAAACTGAGGTCTAGAGTTGGAAGTTGGTTGGCAAGTTCAACTTGCCCCAAATCATATATCTAGTAAGTGATAACCAGAGCTTGGGTGTAAGTCTATCTGAAGTTTTCAAAAGTCACAGAATCGAGGAATGTGAGTATGACTGAGTCAAGACTGAGGTCTCGGTTAGGGCAGTAATTCTGTAGTTCACTACCAGAGCTACATGCTGATGAAGAATAGTGGTAGCCGTACGCACACTCGTGCTGCATCTGAATCTGAGCGCCATGATTGAATTGCAAGGGCAGACTTTGGAAAGGGTACAAAGGGAAAAATTTTTTTGAATAATTGAAATATGTTAAAATAAGTTCTCTCAGACTTGCTGAAATGATTTAACAAACATGTATTGGAAATGTCTATTGTGTGTCAGGCAATGAAAAATAGGCTTGGCACTGTGGAAATGCAAGATGAGGAAGGCTAACTCCGTGCCTTTAAGGTGCTTTCGTTCTGGTGGATGGAGATAGATACTCACCCAACCAGTGATAAAGCAGAGGGCAATAGATGAAAGAACTGTGGAGTCAAGAGAGAACATTAATTTGGTGGTGAAGGGTATGTTGGTGGAAGGAACTTGGGAAGTCTTCATGATGGAGATGGCATTTGCAATGGTTTTTGAGGGGACAAATATGGACGTACCGCCTTCTATAGTTTCCTTTTTCTTCACACCAAGGATTTCATAAAGGATGGTATAAAGAAGATAACTACTGTGGTAATATGTGGCTAGATTATAGGATTTCAAAGAGTAAATTCTTTGACTAAAAGTAGAGAAACATCTACTTTGATTAATCATAGAGAATAAACAACAAGGTTCTATTGCATAGCACAGGAAACTAGAATCAATATCCTATGATAAATCAAAATGGGAAAGAATATAAAAAAGAACATATGTATGTATATACCTGGATCAGTTTGCTGTGTAGCAGAAATTAACACAATGTTGTAAATCAACTGTACTTCAATTAAAAATGATTTTTAAAATTAAAGGGAAAAATCATAGAGGTATATTGGTATTTTCTGGTCTACAATTATGTATATTTTTATTGAAGGAATCAGAATGTGGAATCCTCTATTCTGTGCATCCTCAGTTGGGAATCTGTCATTGTCCAGCTATCCAGCAAGAGCCTGCAAATCCCTCCAATGGCCAAATGGTACACCAGTAACTGTTCTCAGCCACATTGAGTGGTATTAACTAGGTATGAGCACATAGGTCATTTATTCATCTACACTTTGATTAGAGATTTTTTTCTGTAGCTGGGAATTCCCAGTTTTCCTTACATATATTATCAGGCTTTCTGAATTTTTTTTGGAGATAGTCCTAGTTGAAAACATTTTTGTCTTGTTTTCCATAAATTTATTTGTGATTGGTAGTCTGTTTCCAAATGTTCTTTCAGGTTGTTAATTAGATGGAGTTTCCACATCTTAATCCTGTTTACAGAGACCAAGAAGACACCTTCCACTTATGGACCTTATCCACTTGCAGTGAGAACGTCCATATTTGTGTTTATGCTGTGAAGTAGAAACCCAGCTCAGAGAAGGCAAGGGCAAGGCACTCCAATACTCTTGCCTGGAGAATCCCATGGACGGAGGAGCCTGGTAGGCTGCAGTCCATGGGGTCGGGAAGACTCAGACATGACTGAGTGACTTCACTTTCACTTTCACTTTCATGCATTGGAGAAGGAAATGGCAACCCACTCCAGCGTTCTTGCCTGGAGAATCCCAGGGATGGGGGAGCCAGGTGGGCTCCCAACTATGGGGTCGCGCAGAGTCGGACACGACTGAAGCGGCTTCGCAGCAGCAGCAGAAACCCAGCTAAAAAGATCTATCGTTTTGATTAATTTTGGTTTTTTGCTCAAGTCCCCTTTTCCCAAGCTCTGTCTAATGTTCATCATTTTTTTTTTAGTTCTTGCCTGGAGAATCCCAGGGATGGGGGAGCCAGGTGGGCTCCCAACTATGGGGTCGCGCAGAGTCGGACATGACTGAAGCGGCTTCGCAGCAGCAGCAGAAACCCAGCTAAAAAGATCTATCGTTTTGATTAATTTTGGTTTTTTGCTCAAGTCCCCTTTTCCCAAGCTCTGTCTAATGTTCATCATTTTTTTTTTCAAAGTCTGGCTCAAATGTCACCTTATGACAAAGTCTTTCTCAATTTCTAGCAAGAAATCTCTCCAACTCTATGGTATCCATGTTATCTTGTTCTTTTCTTGGAATGGTCATAATAGCTATATGTGTTTGCTATCATAAATCCCTTAATAGGTAGTAAACAAGAGGGCAGGGCTTGAGTTCTAGTCATCTGTGTGTCCTTCAAAATACCCACAGGGGCCCTGCTTTACGGGTGGTTGACACTCGGAGATGTTTATTGAACTGAACTTAATTGTATTCTTGGTTTTATTGGATTGGTTTTGGGTATGGTAACCTTGATGTCTGAGCCCCAGTTCCCTTTTGGAAAAGAAATGTTGCTTTAAAAAAAGAAATAAAAAGCATCGTCTTACTGATTTAAGGATGAAAGAAATCATGTAATATAAATAGTAATTATAATTATTATTAATAAGCATCATTAACATAGCATGGACTGATAGGGTTATTTTGTTTACTTGCTTTTGCTGGTTGAGTGGGCAGGCTTGGTATGCTAACTGGTCTTTTCCATCTCTAATATCTATGATTCCTTGAAATTTTATGTAGACAAGTACAAGCTAATGTATACTGGAAGGAACAATTGAAACAGCTCATACTCACTGATGGGCTCTGAATTACTCTACTTGTAAGTGCTCAGGAAAAAGATCTCAGATTCATTGTGGATTGCTCAATGGGGACATCTGCTTGCTGTGTAGCAGCAGTCAGAAGAATGAATGAGATATAATAGGCTGTATTAACTTTGAGAATGGGATAAAGAATAATGCAGAAGATAATACAGTGCACATAATTGGCATTGACTATTTCTGTAATTACAATAAAACATTTTAATGATATACATTGATGTTATGACTTCACCTTAAAATCAGAATTCGGCATTGAGTCCTTTCATTTCCGAGAAAACAAAGCAGAAATATAAAGGATCCAGAGAAAAACAACAGACTGTCTCCAAGACATACAAGGGATTTGCCTGTAATGAGAAACTGAAATGACAAGGACATTTTAATTTGGATAAAGGGGGGAAAATGACATTGTATAAATTTATTTAAAATTAATGAAAGTTTCACAAAATTGCTAGAGCTAGCTTCTGATTATCCCTGGTAATGGAGGTCAGAGATAGGCAGGATAATTGAAATCCCTGATAATCTCCAACCCTCATTTCAGATATTAGTTGTAGGATCCAGTCCTATGGAAAGTTTTAACAGATGAATAAATACAAGACATAGCAGCCCAGGGTTTGTGAACTAAACGGCTCATGAAAAAGACAGTGTGGGATGTTGGGAAACACACAGAATTTGGAATAAGGTCAACACAGTTCTATTTTGTCATTTCTGTGTATCATCCATACAGCCTTGAGTGATATGCTTAACTTCTATGAGACCCAGTTCCGTCATCTGCAAAGTGAAGGATCTGTAAAATTATAGTTTGTTGTGAAAACTATATACGTTCATTGGAAGTGGTTGGTGAGTGGTCATGTATGAATTTGACAGCTGGTTGTCAAGAGTGCTATCCCACTTGGTTGCCATCTCGAGAGCAGACATGGCTCCCAATACCAAGGAGGAGAAGGGGGGCTCATGATACTCTTCCCTTCTCTTCAATCTGTTGTCGCTTGTGCTCATGGTAGGAGGTTTTAGAAGAAGTATGAAACATTTCCTTCATCTCCAGAACCATCTGCAGCATGCTACTTCCTTGCTTCCAGAAAACCTTAAGATAACTTTGCATATGTTTTTTATTAATGCAAGATTATTTAAAGGTCATCTCCTATGATTTTCTCAATAGCCCTATAAGGCTCATGCTGCAATTATCCTCCCCTTCAGAGTGCAGATGCTAAGGCACAGACACCTTGCTTAGGGACACATAGTAATGGCAGAATACAGAGTCAAACCTATGCTCTCTTGCTTCTGGGTTGATTTTAAAAGTCTAGAAAATTGCCTCTTGTGACAATATTGATACCTTTTCTGGGGAGTGGCTGGGCTGGCGTTTCCTTATTTCCCTGGGAACTCCTTCTCTATCCTTTGGCATACAGTTCAGGATTCATCACCAGAAGTCATCTTGTCTGCCTTCACACCCCTGTCTTGTAGCTCTTAACAGGTTATTATGTTAACAACAGTAGAAACCCTTTTACCCTGTTCAATGAATAGTTGGTGACTTAGCTGAACAAGTTAGTTAAAGCAAGAATCATACAAAGTGATGGAATCATCCCTTAAGCTTTTATTTCCACTTAAAACATCCCTCAAGTTTTTGATGTAGGGCCAAGGCCTGTCTTATGAGTCTAGGGCCTCCCAGTAGCACTCCTCATCCTATTTCTCATTTAAGCCACCCCTCCAAGGCTTTCACAGTCATTTTGTCTCAGTTTCTTTAAAGTGGAGCTGGATCTTAAAGCCATTCTGTGAGACAATCAGATTTTTCCAGGTTTAATGATGGCTCTTCCTTGGTGGTTCGGTGGTAAAGAACCTGCCTGCCAATGCAGGAAATGAGAGTTCAGTCCCTGGTTGGGAAGATCCCTCGGAGGAGGACATGGCACCCACTCCATTATTCTCACCTGGAGAATCCCATGGACAGAGGGGCCTGGCAGGCTACAGTCCGTTGGGTCGCAAAGAGTCAGACATGCCTGAGCGGCTAAACAGCAACAACCCCCACAACCTAAGTTGACAATACATTTTTTAGTAACTCACCTTTAATGTGCGTTTCCCAAACTTTCAACTTATTGATAGATCTCATAGAAACAGTTTTCTCTTGTGCACTCATATTTCGTTATTTTAAGTAACTTTAATTAAACTGTGGAATTATGATAGGAAGAACTAGCATAAATAGTTTTCTCCATGGTGGGAGGAAGCAGGGTGCAGGCCTCCTGGAGTAGCCACTCTTGGCTATGATCAGGCAGCATACCGTCGGCCTGGTCTTTACATTTGCAGAGGGAATGGAGACCACAGATGAGTCTCAGTCAAGTGCTGGCCACTTAAGAGAGCCCTGACCCAGTGTGGCTTCTTTTCCATGTCTGGCCTAGAAGATGAATACCTTGAAACTTTAGCTTTTATCTTTTTGGTTAGTCCCCAAACCCAGTACAGTGATAGGTGTGTATATGTGCTCAGTCATGTCCAACTCTTTGCGACACCATGGGCTGTAGCCTGCCAGGCTCCTCTGTCCATGGAATTTTCCAAGCAAGAATACTGGAGTGAATTGCTATTTCCTACTCCAGGAGATCTTCCCGACCCAGGAATCGAACCCAAATCTCTAGTATTGGTGGGCGGATTCTTTATCACTGCACCACCTTGGAAGGACAGTGGGTGTATATTGGACCCTCAATTAACACTGATAAACTAGCTAACTGATTACACCAACAAAAGCAAACTCAGCTTTGTTGCTACACATCTTCTGGTGAGGGTCTTAAGCACCATCCTCTGTGTAGAAGTTGGATTAGAGAGAAAGAGTTAGCAAAAACATTCCTAATATTGCTGTAGGAGAAGATGATATATACCATTAGAAGTTGAATGGAAGGCAACTACAAAGAAGTCAATTTTGTATAATATGTAATTAACCTGATAACTCACTAGCAAAGACGGTACATTTGATAACATCTTATAAAGGATTAGATAATATTCTTACATGAGGAAAAATCCACACTTACAACCACAGTATTTGACTGTGAAAAGCCTCTCTGATGATTACTTTCAGGACCAGCTGGGTCAAGAAAAAATTTCCCTGACTGACATATCTTTGCAATGTTGAGTTTATGGTATGCTTCTTGTGACAAACTAAATCATCTTGAATTGAGCCCCAGAAGAGGAAAGAAGTCAAATCTGAAGGATATTAAACTTGATGGCAGATTTGGGAGATGCAGGTAGAATGTTGGTGAGGGCAGAGATATTCTCTTTCCTAAAATAAAGGAAATCAACCCTGAATATTCATTGGAAGTACTGATGCTGAAGCGCCAATACTTTGGCCACCTGATGCAAAGAGCCGACTCATTGGAAAAGACCTTGATGCTGGGAAAGATTGAAGACAAAAGGAGAAAGGGGCAGCAGAGGATGAGATGGTTAAATGGCATCACCAATTCAGTAGATATGAGTTTGAGCAAACTCCAGGAGATAATGGAGGACAGGGGAGTATGGCCTGCTCCAATCCATGGAGTCGCAGAGTTGGATATGTCTTAGCGGCTGAACAACAAGAAGATACAGTGGGCAAAAACATTTAGCCTTGTGCTCAAAAAATGTTTGAAACAAAATTAACAGAGCAAGCATAGTTGGAAAAATACAGAAAGTTTCTATGATGAGTAAATGGGATGAGCAAAAGTATCGGTTCAGTTCAGTCGATCATTCAGGTTGACTCTTTGCAACCCCATGGACTGCAGCACACCAGGATTCCCTGTCCATCAAACTCTTGGAGCTTGCTCAAACTCATATCCATTGTGTGGGTGATGCCATCCAACCATCTCATCCTCTGTTGTCCCCTTCTTTTCCCACCTTCAATCTTTCCCAGCATCAGGGTCTTTTCCAATGAGTCAGTTCTTCCCATCAGGTGGCCAGAGTATTGGAGCTTCAGCATCAGTCCTTCCAATGAATATTCAGGTCTGATTTCTTTTAGGATTGACTGGTTTGATCTTCTTGCAGTCCAAGAGACTCTCAAGAGTCTTCTCCAAAACCACAGTTCAAAAGCATCAATTCTTCAGCACTCAGCTTTCTTTATGGTTCAACTCTCACATCCATATAAGACTACTGGAAAATACACACACACACACACACACACACACACACACACACACACACACATATTTATATATATCTCCACACTATGTATATATTTACCTATTCATGTATATATATAAACACACATATATTTGCTTATTATATGTATGTGTATGTATATATACATATACATATATGTGTATGCTGCTAAGCTGGTTCAGTCATGTCCGACTCTGTGCAACCCCAAGAATGGCAGCCCAGCAGGCTCCCCTGTCCCTGAGATTCTCCAGGCAAAAACACTGGAGTGGGGTGCCATTTCCTTCTCCAGTGCATGAAACTGAAAAGTGAAAGTGAAGTCTCTCAGTCGTGTCTGACTCTTAGCGACCCCATGGATTGTAGCAAGGAGATTGAACAGCTCAGTTGGTAAAGAATATGTGCTTTACATTATTCTTATTAAATGATAGTTAGATTCTTTGCATTCTTCTTAATAACTAGATGAACTGGAGTTAAGACATGACATATGTGATGCTGATTTAATTTTTTATTGGATAATTAACTGAGATTTAAAATTAAACCACATTTACTCTATGCTTTTTAGATTTTAGAAGCGAAAGAGAAGGAGTGTGTGTGTGTATAGGTATAAATCCTTCTTTTCTGGTACTATTTTGTCAGTAATAGGGCAGTCTTTTCCATTTACTTGTAGGTTAAACAATTAGAAAACTTGCATCATTTTCATCCATTGTTTAGGAAGACTTGTGTTTTAGTTCTTGTTTCCTCTGTAATATCAGTTTTAGTGGAATGATTTTAGGTACACAATTTTTAGATCATTGGGAGCCTAGCAGTCTGTTTTATGTTTTAACAAGCCCACCAGGTGATTCTGATACATGCTTAAGTTTGATACCGACATATTTTTAATACATGGAGGTAGTGGCTTAGAAGTTTCTAATAAAGGTAGCCACGAAGGGTAGGATCAATTGTAATATTTCAGCAGAGCTTTGCCTGACCTCTGGGTTTTTTCAAGTGTGGAAACATCTGTAATGACACAGAAAAGCTCAATTCTTGCTTTCCCATCTTTCTGTTTAGTCAGAGTGTTGTTGATCATCAAGATCGACACATTTATTTTCTTTCATTTAAAGGAATGTTTACAAATATCCAACTCTCCCCAGTCATAAGTGAGGCCACATCCTTAGCTGTGGGGGAGAAGTGGGCATCAGTATCTAGATGTCTAAAATCTTTGGATTTTAGGAGCACGTGATGCTGCTGCTGCTAAGTCACTTCAGTCGTGTCCGACTCTGTGTGACCCCATAGACGGTAGCCCACCAGGCTCCCCCATCCCTGGGATTCTCCAGGCAAGAACACTGGAGTGGGTTGCCATTTCCTTCTCCAGTGCATGAAAGTGAAAAGTGAAAGTGAAGTCACTCAGTCGTGTCCAACTCTTAGCGACCCCATGGACCACAGCCCACCAGGCTCCTCTGTCTACGGGATTTTCCAGGCAAGAGTACTGGAGTGGGGTGCCATCGCCTTCTCCGAATTAATTCTTGAGGACCTCCCTATTCTTCAAGAGGTTATGAAGCAGTTATCTAGAAATGTAAGAATGGAATTAACACTGTATTGAGCATTCATTGTGTGCCAGTTATTATGCTAAGTATTTGATATAGCTTAGCATATTCCTGGAGAAGGCAATGGCAACCCACTCCAGTACTCTTGCCTGGAAAATCCCATGGAGGAGCCTGGTATGCTGCAGTCCATGGGGTCGCTAAGAGTCGGACTGAGCGACTTCACTTTCACTTTTCAGTTTCATACACTGGAGAAGGAAATGGCAACCCACTCCAGTGTTCTTGCCTGAAGAATCCCAGGGACAGAGGAGCCTGATCGGACACGACTGAAGTGACTTAGCGGTAGCAGCAGCAGCATATTTATTTGAATATAAGTTGCAATTGATTTTTTAAGATCAACATTACTTTATGGGCCACTATGAAAGAAAAAACCAAAAACTCCCAGTTAACCATAGCACACCATCAATGTTAAAATATATCATGATTTCAGAGCTATTAAGATGTGATAAATATGCATCTTAGAGAATCAGTGAGATATAGTATCTCATTTAATCCTCCCAATGACCCTGACATTAAGCATTCATATTGCCAGATGAATAAACTGAGGCTCAGAGAAGTCATTTGCCTAAAGTCAAGTAGCAGGTAAGTGTTAGAACTGGAGTTGAACCCAAATTAATCTGTCTCCAAATCCACTGCCCTTTCCCTAGTTCCATAGTTCTATGCCCTTTTCATAGTTATATAGTTCTATGATGCTGATGGAAACCAGTTCTTGCCCGGGATTCAGAGATTTTAGAAAATAAATAATAAAACAGTGTATTCTACTAAAAGCACTCACCTTTGAACTTGTCTCCCCAAAACCTTTCCTCAGGGGAAAACTGAGTGACACTAGAGTCGGTAAGAGCCATGAATTTCTAAGAGTAAAAGGGCAGCTTGAGTTCCTCTGGTTCATTCTATGTCTGGTGGCTAAACGCTGATGATAACACTCCCCCAGGGAGCCCTGTGGCCTATGAGAAGCACCAGCAGGGCAGGGCCACTTGGGCAGCTTGGTGTTTCTTTTGTGAGCTTTGCTTTCATCTCTTCACTGGTCCAGTTCTGTGTGTGGAGAGTCTAGAGTTGACCTCACTGTATTGGCAACACATGGTCCTTCCCATATTCGAGAACAAGTATGAGGGCCCCTCCAAGACTTGTCTTCTCCAAGGTGAACCTTCTGAGTTCCTTACAGGACATGGTATAGAAGTCTCTCTGGCTGCTATTCTGTTGTCTGCATTCTTTTGAAAAAAAGGCATTCAGAAGGGTTTCCCAGGTGGCTCAGTGGTAAAAGAATCTGCCTGCCAACCCAGGAGTTGCAGGAGACACTGGTTCAATCCTTGAATCGGGAAGATCCCCTGGAGAAAGGCATGCAGCCCACTCCAGTATTCTTGCCTGGAGAATCTCATGGACAGGAGAGACTGGCAGGCTGCAATCCATGGGGTCACAAAGAGTTGGACACGACTGAACAGGCATACTCAGTCATTTTGTTTCATATGGGATAGAGATCTGCCACCTCCCAAATCTGCCTGCAATGTGGGAGACCTGGGTTAAATCCTTGGGTTGGGAAGATCCCCTGGAGGAGGACATGGCAACCCACTCCAGTGTTCTTGCCTGGAGAATCCCCATGGACAGAGGAGCCTGGTAGGCTATAGTCCATGGGGTCGCAAAGCATCTGACATGACAGAGAGACTAAGCACAGCACAGCACATCTCCTGGCACAAGCTGTGTGTACATTTGATGTGTGCAGAACCTCATCACAGCAGTACAGACTTCTTCCTTCTCTCTCCACCCCTCCCTCTCCCCCGCCCTTTTCTTAACACCTACTGCTATGTAGGCCTTCTGAACTTTAAAATTTATTTCATTAGAATTGATTAAGGATTTTTTTACTTTGGGCATGTGTTTGTTTTGTTTTGTTGATTTTTTTTTTTTTTTTGGCATTTGATACTCATCTCCCCCAATTTTGTAACATCCACGAGTGAGGTTTTTTAAAAAAGATTTTTCAGAGGATTAATAAAAGCACTGCAGCACAAATTGAGCTGGGTAGGGACAAAGACAGAGCTGGCTGGGAGGTCATAGAAAATCTTTTAGTTGTTCAGTTACCAGTCCACCATATTCTTCTATCCTATCTTTCTATGCCCTGTATTTCCCTATCTTGTTTATAAGAATATCAGGGGCTTTACACATGCCACCTCATTTTACCCAGGCAAAATGTCCATAACAAGATATGACTGTCCCTGTTTTCAGTTCAGTTCAGTTGCTAAGTTGTGTCTGACTCTTTGCAACCCCATGGACTGCAGCACTCTAGGATTCCCTGTCCATCACCAGCTCCTGTAGTTCACTCAAACTCATGTCCATTGAGTCAGTGATGCCATCCAACCGTCTCATCCTCTGTTGTCCCCTTCTTCTCCTGCCTTCAATCTTTCCCAGAATCAAAGTCTTTTCAAATGAGTCAGTTCTTCACATTAGGTGGCCAGAGTATTGGAATTTCAGCTTCAGCATCAGTCCTTCCAATGAATACTCAGAACTGATTTCCTTTAGGATGGACTGGCTGAATCTCCTTGCAGTCCAAGGGACTCTCAAGAGTCTTCTCCAACACCACAGTTCGAAAGCATCAATTCTTTGGCTTTCAGCTTTCTTTATAGTCTAACTCTTACGTCCATACATGACTACTGGAAAAACATAGCCTTGACTAGACAGTCCCTGTTTTACAGTTAGAGAGTACATCGTGAGAAACGCTGGACTGGAAGAAACACTAGCTGGAATCAAGATTGCCGGGAGAAATATCAATAACCTCAGATATGCAGATGACACCACCCTTATGGCAGAAAGTGAAGAGGAGCTAAAAAACCTCTTGATGAAAGTGTAAGAGAGGAGTAAAAAAGTTGGCTTAAAGCTCAACATTCAGAAAACGAAGATCATGGCATCCGGTCCCATCACTTCATGGGAAATAGATGGGGAAACAGTGGAAACAGTGTCAGCCTTTATCTTTTTGGGCTCCAAAATCACTGTAGATGGTGACTGCAGCCATGAAATTAAAAGATGCTTACTCCTTGGAAGAAAAGTTATGACCAACCTAGATAGTATATTCAAAAACGAGACATTACTTTGCCAACTAAGGTCCGTCTAGTCAAGGCTATGGTTTTTCCTGTGGTCATGTATGGATGTGAGAGCTGGACTGTGAAGAAGACTGAGCACCGAAGAATTGATGCTTTTGAATTGTGGCATTGGAGAAGACTCTTGAGAGTCCCTTGGACTGCAAGGAGATCCAACCAGTCCATTCTGAAGGAGATCAGCCCTGGGATTTCTTTGGAAGGAATGATGCTAAAGCTGAAACTCCAGTACTT
>SJYC01078866.1:0-16082 GCA_006408675.1 Madoqua kirkii
GGGGGGTGGGGTGGGGGAGGGGCAGCTCCTTGATTGACAGCTCCTGACATGTCCCACCCCGACCCACGCTTCCCCGGTGGCTCAGACAGTAAAGAATCCACCTCCAATGCAGGAGACCATGCAAGAGACCCGGGTTGATCCCCGAGTCAGGAACATCACCCAAAGCTCATGGCGACCCACTCCAGTGTTCCTGCCTGGAGAATCCCATGGACAGAGGACCCTGCAGTCCACAGGGTCGCAAAGAGTCAGACGCAATTGAGCTGCTGACACCTTCGCCCGCTGCCCAGAAAGGGCCCCCAGGAAAATGGGGGAAGCTTGTGCATTTCCCCTCCAGGAAAATGTCTCTGACTAGTGCCACGCCCGGAGTTTGCTCCTCCTTACCTGCCCCCTCCTCCTCCATCCCTGATACCCTTACCAGAACCATGTAGAAGGCAGATCCAAGACCGTCCAGCCTTCTGGAAGCCCCAGTTAGGGCCACCTGACTTCTCCCGGCCCGGATCCTGTCCCCCTACCCACTGCCTGGCCTCACCCGCCATCCTGCCCCCGGGCTTCAGCTCTATTGAGATGCAAGCGCCGGGTACATTTTTCATCATCTGTGGTGCAGGAAGAATTTTTTTCCCCTGTCCATCACAGATGGTATTTTGAAAATTACAGCAAAAAGAAATTACTCAGAAAATGAAATCAAAAGGCAATACAAAACAGACTCCAAGCTTTTATTAATAATTTCATCAGACATAAAATTACTCTGTCAATTTTCCATAAACATCTCTAAATGCCTGCGCTCAATTTTTGTCCTCTCCCCCACGCTCTGTGACAGCCCTTTTGGGGACTGGCGCCCCCACAGACCCACGGGAAGAGGCGCTCAAGGAAGCTGATGGGCGACCCTGATGTCTGCTGTCCAAGGGCTGATCCCAAGTGCCCACTGCTGGACCCCGCCCACCCTCCGTGGACCACCTGCCTCTCGCCCCTCCCCAATTGGTAGTCTCCGTGAGGCACCCTCTTGCACCCTCGTCCAAGTGGAGCCCTCCCCTGTGCTTGTGCCCGACCGCTGCTGGCCCCTTCCGGGGGTGCTCATGATGTGTTTCTTAAGTGAATGGATGTGTACCTGAGCGCAGAAAGATCCAGGTGGGCCCCAGATGAGCACGCCTCAAGGTGTGGGCCGCGGTTTTCACCTGAGCATTGCCACTTCTGGTTCAGAACAAGCGAACACTTCCCTCCTGTGATCCAGGGAAGGACACAGCCTTGGCTGCGTGGAATCTAGGAGGTGATTTGCAAAGACGCCAGGCGCCGTCTGCCTACATGCCAGAAAAGTGTGCTGTGCTTGGGTGTCCATTTGTAGAGTCTGATGAGAAGCATTAACGTGATGGCCCTCAGCATATGGCAGCCACAGCATTAAAACTAGGACCTCCGGAATCCATCTGTTGCAAATGTTGCACAGAGGCACTGTAGACACCAAAAAGGCCCACATTAGACTTCCAGAGATGAGAGCTGGAACGCGAGAGGGGAAAAGTGTACTGGAGCGGGTGAGACCTCGCAGAAGGTAACCTCAGCTTGAAGGTGTTCCTAGAGGAGCAATCCAAGACGAAACAGCAAGAGGAAAGAGGAAGCTCTGGAACCGTCTTCTTTAGGGAGAATTCCACCGTTTGGCTAGCTGATGCCTTGATGGTCTGTTCGACAGTGGACGGACCCTGGGCTTGTTTTCAACTTTGTGCTATCACAAGCGAAGCTGCAGGGACGTTTCCAGTACCAGCCTCTGTGTAGATAGATGCCTGTGTTTATCTCGTGTGGAATTGATGCATTTATGATGAGTTGATTGATTTTTTTAAACGTGAGGTTTAAAAGTTTGCTTGTTTATCTGGTTGCACAAGGTCTTCCCTGCCGCTCCGGCTCTCTCTCCTTGCTGGGGGCAGGGGCTGCTCTTCGAGGGGCGCATGGGTCTCCCGCGGAGCCTTCTGTCTGGTGCACAGGCTCTAGGGTGCATGCACTCCTAGCTGTGGCTAACAGGGCTTTAGCTGCTTCGTGGACGGTGGGATCTTCCCAGACGGGCGACTGAACCCATGGCTGCTGCACTAGCAAGCTTAGGATGATTACGTCAGGCCTCTGATACGTTTAGAGTTAATTCTGCAGACGGTGTAAGGTGAACATCGAAGTCTCCCTCCCCTGAACACCACTCCTCCCCAACTGACCCTGAATGCTGGGATTTCTTTCTAGACTCACTTCTATTCCAGTGATCTACAGGTCTGTCTGTATGCCAGTACCACCAACGCCTAAGTTTGGAAATGGGGAAGAATAAGTCCTCAAAGTTTATTCTTTTTCACAGTGACTTTTGGTCTTTCAGGACTTTTGTATTTGCATAAATGCTTTCGGGTCAACATGGAATACGAAGGAGCTTCCCTGATGGCTCAGATGGTAAAGAATCTGCCTGCAATGCAGGAGACCCAGGTTCAGTCTCTCGGTTGGGAAGATCCCCGGGAGAAGGAAATGGCAACCCACTCCAGTATTCTTGCCTTGGAAATTCCATGGACAGAGGAGCCTGGCAGGCTACAGTCCATGTGGTCACAAAGAGTCGGACACAACTGAGCGACTAACACTTTCTTTCTATAATATTAAAAAAAAAAATCTGAGTATTATATGTGGGCTTCATTGGATCTGTGAATCAGTTTGAGGAAGAATTGCCATCCTAGCAAACAGAGTCTTTCAATCCATGAACATGGAATGTTTTTTATTTATATCTTTAATTTATCTCAACAACTTTATAGTTTAAAATGTACGAGTTGTATTTTTTTTTTGTTAAGTTTATTCCTAAGTATCTTATTCCTTTCAATGCTGTTTTGAGTGGAATTCCCTTTTAAAATTTCACTTTCTGTTAGCTCATCACTAGTCTGTAGAAATGTAATTAATTTTTGTGTATGGAAATTGTATCTTGTGATCTCGATGAATTCATTTTATTTGTTCTGTTGGGTTTTTGATGACTCCTTAGTATTTTCTTCATTGTGGAAGCATATTGTTAATGAATTAAATACATGAAGCAGAAACTGGAAAACTAAAGGAGAAAAAGATATGTTTATAATCGTATGTGGACATTTTAACACCCATATTTCTGTATGACAGAACAAACAGACACAAAGTCATTACAGATATGGGAGATTAAAACAAAAACTATCAACAAACCTGATCTAATTGACATTTGTAAACAGTCTGTTTGACAATTGCAGGCACACATCTTTTCCTCTGTCAATAGAAGTTCACTCGGGTGGAATGGCCATATGCTGTGGCATAAAATAAGTCTCAGTAAATTCTGTAGGATTGGAATAATAGCCATACTCTCTGGTCACAATGCCATTAAATAGAGCAGGGGGGAATCATTCACAAATATTCTGTGATGCCAGCATAACCACGGTACCAAAACACGACCAAGACGTCACAGTGAAATGAGAAATTAAGTAACAGTAAAATACACAAATGGGTGGCAAGTGGGCACACAGCTGCAAACACCCATGAGTCAAAGGCCAGATCACAGTGAAAATTTAAAAATATCTCTAAATAGAGGAAAATGATAGCGCCACACATCAAAATTTATGAGCCAAGGTTAAACCTTGGAAAGAAACTGACAAATTTAAATGAGTGATTACAAGGGAATAAAAATTTGAAGTTAATGATCTACCTTAAGAAGCTAGAAAAATAAGGGCAAATTATTTCCACAGAAAGTAGTATAATAAAAACAATAAAGGTAAGAGCAGAATTAAATGAAATAGAAAACCTGCAATTAAGAAATTAACACAGTGAAAAAAGTTCTTTGAAAAGGTTAATAAAATTGGTAGAACCTTAGCAGCACAGATAATAAAGAACACATTTACACACACACAAACCCCACAAAGAGGAAGAGGAAAGAAAAGCTGCAAACGCCCAGTATCACGGTGAAGGCGAGGCGATCACTCAAAGGCCTACAGACAGTCAGTGAACAATAGGAGAAGACTATGAATGTCTCTATGTCAGCTGCTTTTACAAATTAAATATGATGAATACATTTCTTCAAGCAAAATATTTATCAAAAAAGAGAAGAAACAAAAACTCTGAACAGCTGTCTATAGACATTGAGTAACACTGAGTCCATCATTAAATACCTTTCTGCAATGAAAACCCTAGGCCAGAATAGTCTAAATCATGAATTCAACCCTAGTATTGATGATGATACCACCCTTATGGCAGAAAGTGAAGAGGAACTAAAAAGCCTCTTGATGAAAGTGAAAGAGGAGAGTGAAAAAGTTGGCTTAAATCTCAGCATTCAGAAAATGAAGATCATGGCATCTGGTCCCATCCCTTCATGGGAAATAGATGGGGAAACAGTGGAAACAGTGTCAGACTTTATCTTTTGGGGCTCCAAAATCACTGCGGATGGTGACTGCAGACATGAAATTAAAAGACGCTTATTCCTTGGAAGGAAAGTTATGACCAACCTAGACAGCATGTTAAAAAGCAGAGACATTACTTTGCTGACTAAGGTCCGTCTAGTCAAGGCTATAGTTTTTCTAGTAGTCATGTATGGATATGAGAGTTGGACTATTAAGAAAGCTGAGCATCGGAGAGTTAATGCTTTTTAACTGTGGTGTTGGAGAAGACTCTTGAGAGTCCCTTGGAGTGCAAGGAGGTCCAACCAGTCCATCCTAAAGAAGATCAGTCCCGGGTGTTCATTGGAAGGACTGATGCTGAAGCTGAAACTCCAATACTTTGGCCACCTCATGCGAAGAGTTGACTCATTGGAAAAGACCCTGTTGCTGGGAGGGATTGGAGGCAGGAGAAGGGGACGACAGAAGATGAGATGACTGGATGGCATCACCAACTTGATGAATGTGGGTAAACTCCGGGAGTTGGTGATGGACAGGGAGGCCTGGCGTGCTGTGATTCATGAGGTTGCAAACAGTCAGACACAACTGAGCAAATGAACTGAACTGACTGATTATCAGAAGTATTGTCAATCTCACAAACTATTTCAAAGCATAACGGAAAAGAGACTGTGTTGCAAATCACTGCATGATGCTAGTATAGCCTTGAGAATAAAGCCTAAAAAGGATGTAACAAAAAGGAAAACCATAGACCAACCTCCTCATCATCATAGGCACAAAAGCCCTAAACGTGACATTAGCGGGTAGAAAGCAATAGTATATAAAAGTAAGGTATACCATGACTAAATGGCATTCATCCCAGGAACACAATGCTTGGTTTTCAAAAATCAGTTAGTGTAATTCATCATATTAACAAATGAAGGGCGAATGTGAGAAAACTACAGCTATCATGATGCTGTGGTGAAATGGGGTGATGTGCTGTACTGTAATAACAGACACAAGGCGCCAGCATCTGCTTTTATCACTTCTGTCTAACATTATCCTGGAGGTCCTAGCTAGAGTAAGGAGTCAAGAAAATTAGGAATGGTATAAATATCTGAAAGGAGAAAGCAAAACTGTCTCTGTCCATATTATAGCATTGTTGGCTGCATAGAAATTTCTTAAGTAATCTTTAAAAAAATCAGATAATTTAGTACACTTAACCAAGGCTATGGTTTTTCCTGTGGTCATGTATGGATGTGAGAGTTGGACTGTGAAGAAGGCTGAGCACCGAAGAAGTGATGCTTTTGAACTGTTGGAGAAGACTTTTGAGAGTCTCTTGGACTGCAAGGAGATCCAACCAGTCCATTCTGAAGGAGATCAACCCTGGGATTTCTTTGGAAGGAATGATGCTAAAGCTAAAACTCCATTACTTTGGCCACTTCATGCGAAGAGCTGACTCATTGGAAAAGACTCTGATGCTGGGAGGGATTGGGGGCAGCAGGAGAAGAGGAGGACAGAGGGTGAGATGGCTGGATGGCATCACGGACTCGATGGACGTGAGTCTGAGTGAACTCCGAGAGATGGTAATGAACAGGGAGGCCTGGCGTGCTGGGATTTATGGGGTCGCAAAGAGTGGGACACGACTGAGTGACTGAACTGAACTGAACTGAACTGAACCATGGTCATGGGAATCAAATCAACATAAAGTCCTTTTTAAATATAAAATAGCAGCAACCATTCAATTTTAAATATCAATAATCTTAAGAGCAATTTAATTTGTATCAGGAAATAAAGATAACATTAACAAAAGACATATGTGACCTTTTTATGTAAAAAATAAAATATAGTTTATTGATTTAAAGAAGAGCTAAATAAATGCAGAGATATACCATATTCATAGATTTGGAGAATTAATATTATTAGTATGTCAGTTCTCCCCAGACTGATGTGTAAAATAAATGCAATTTCATTCAAAATCTAGTCTCTCTCTCTCTCCCCACCACCTCCCTCCCTTTCTCTCTTCTTGGTTTTCTACTCCCTCTTTCTCTTCTTTGGTAGTAACAAATGACTCTCAAGCTTATAGTACCGTGCAAAGAAACTAGAATAAAATATTTTTAAGAACTAAGTTGGAAGTCTCACAATAGTTGTTAGTACTGATGCAGGCGATGCAGGAGACTTGGCTCTGATCCCTGGTTGTGGACGATCCCCTGGAGGAGGGCATGGCAAGCTACTCCAGAATTCTCTCCTAGAAAATTCCACGGACAGAGGAGATGACGCAAAGAGTCAGACATGCATGCACTTTAAGGTTGAAATAAATAGAATAGTGTGTTAATGGCATACATTTAGATACACGGATCAATGAAAAACAATACAGAATCCAGATCTACTCATCATATAAGCAATTGATTTTTGACAAAGATGTCAAGATACTTCAATGGAGAAAGGAAAATCTCTTTAATAAATGGTACTCTAACAATTGGATATCCATACAGAAAAATGAAATTCAATCCCTATTTCACACTGCTCACAAAAATTAATTGTGATTATAGTCTTTCACGTAAAACTCTCACTATGACACTTTTAAAAGAGAATCAAAGAGTGTGATCATGATTTTGGAGTAGGTAAGGTTTCTTAGCAGGTTACAAAAAGCAATAACCATAAAAGAAAATAAGTTGACAATTTGAGCTTCCTAAAAATTCGGAGCTTTTTCTCACCAAAAGACACCACTTCATTAAGAAAATGAAAGGCAAGACACAGACTGGGAGAAAACATTGGCAAAACAATATAGCAACATGGCACAAGCTTTAATCTCGAGACAAACAGCTCATTTTGCATAATATGTAAGTGTTACTGTTCGTCGCTCAGTCGTGCCCGACTCTTTGCGACCCCATGGACCATACAGCCTGCCGGACTACTCTGTCCATGAGATTCTCCAAGAATATCATTTAAACCAGTTATAAAAGGTCAAGAAAGGTAGCGAAAGAATGAATGACTTCACAACTGCTCCACAAATGCAGATGCCAGCATGTGTCAGTGTTGCTGCCGCTCAGCCCTGTCCAGCTCTCTGCAAACCCATGGACTGCAGCACCTCAGGCCTCCCGTCCTTCACCCTCTCCCGGAGTTCACTCAGACTCGCGTCCATGGAGTGGGTGATGCCATCCAACCGTCTCATCCTCTGCCATCCCCTTCTCCTCCTGCCTTCAGTCTTTCCCAGCATCAGGGTCTTTTCCAGTGAGTCAGCGCTTCGCATCAGGTGGCCAGACTGTTAGAGCTTCAGCTTCAGCATCAGTCCTCCCAGTGACTATTCAGGGCTGATATGTCAGTATGTGAATGGAAATGGGTTAAAAACTTGTAAGTGAAATACAATTCTAGTAAGTGAAATACAAATTAAAACCACAACTAATTACCTCTTCCCATCCATATTAAAGATTGACAACAAACTGTATTCAATATCCTGTAATAAATCCCAATGGGCAAATATGGAAACGATATACATACATAAACACATACATATATATATATGTATACCTGAGTCACATTGCTATACACCAGAGACCAACACAACAATGTACATTTACTATACTTCAATTGAAAAAGAGATTGGCAACCTCTGATGCTGTCAAGAATATAGACATATTAGAATTCTTTCGTGTTGCCTGTTGAAGTGAAAGAGAATGCTTTGATTTTGGAGAACTACTGGTCAATTTCTTGTAAGGTTAATGTATTCTTACACAGCAATTTCTGTTCCAAGAGGAATAGAAATGCTCTTTCTCAGAGACCTGTCAATGAGCACTGTATTCATTTTATTCATAGAGGTCCAGAATTACAAGCAACTCAAAGAGCCAGCAACTGCAGAAGGAACAAACAATTTTTTTGGAACACTAACATAATGACATATTCCTTATAAATAAAAAAAAATTACTTTTATTTTTGTGGAAAGACATAAAAACTTGGGGAAACATGAATGAACCCAGAACTGTTGTGGTGACTGAAAGAAACCAGGTGCCGAGAGAGCACGTGTTCTGGGCAACATTCATACAAAGCGCAGGAAGAGGCTCGCACACCTGAGCAGCGGGATGGAAAGCAGAGCAGCGACTGCCTGCAAGGGTGGGGGTGACTGGAGGGGCAGGTGAGCAGCCTCTCGAGGTGATCAGAATGTTCTGAATCCTGATAGGTGTGTATATGCCAAAATCTGTACAATCAAGGTCTCTGCGTTTCATAGCATGTAGATTTTTACCTCAAGTTTTTGAAAAAAGGGAACATGGATGGCCTGATGTAACTTACTCAGAGTCGGTCTACGTTCTGTTCCCAAAGTTCATTACATGCTTCCCTTTGAAACTATGGCCAATCGTAAACCACTCTCCTGCTTGCTGAGTCACTAAATCGTGTCTGGCTCTTTTGCTACCCTGTGGTCTGTAGCCCATTAAACTCTTCTGTGCATGGGATTTCCCAGGCAAGGATACTAGAATGGGTTGCCATTTCCTTCTCCAGGGGATCTTCCTGACCCAGGGATGGAGCCCACGTCTCTTGCATTGCAGGCAGGTTCTTTGCCAGCAGGCCACCTGGGAAGCCCATCCTTCTTCTTCTGCTGACAGACATCTGGATGTTTGAGCACTGACCATCAGGCAGGAGGACTTGGCCCTTTGCCTCAGATACCTCTGCTTTCTCCCCAGTGCGCTCCTCTGAGCATCACTGTGGTGAAGGAGGGCTGCTCCTCTAGTCCGTTTATCCAGTGGGAACCCCAATCCACAGTGGTGCTCAATTAATTTCAAACGAAGCTCTTCACTACTCCTGGAGTCAGTGGAAGAAGCTTGGAGACAGATATCTTGTTTTATTCAACGCTTGCGGAAGAATGGATGGATGGTCACTTGAAAGCGATGCTAGCGCCTTGGGAGGTAAGTTCCTTTAAAATACGGATCCGTTCTTTTCTCCAGTGAGAAGGGGGATCCATGGCTCATTCTCCCAGCTCCGTCTTGGCTGTCCTGGTGGAGCACTTGGCCAGACCCTGTCCTTCCTGGGAGAAGCTCTCTGACAGACTCTACATGTGATGCGAAAAGTTTTCTGATGTTAGTATTATAAAACAAGAATCAGCCAACAACGCTCCTTTTGTGAAAGGACAGACTTTTACATAAATCTGTAAACATTATCGTTTTTAAAGAATGTAAGTGGAGGGACTTCACCGGTGGTCCAAGTGGTTAAGAATCTGCCTTCCCATGTAGGGAATGTGGGTTTTACTCCTGGTTGGGGAACTAAGACCCCATATGCTGCAGGGCAACTAAGCCAGAGCGTTGCAACCACTGAGCCCGTGCCCTGGAGGCCTGCGTGCATGAAAGGCCCCACGAGCCGCCCCTGAGCCCTGCTGCAGCCCAATAAATAAACATCCTTAAAAAGAATGAAAGTGGAAAAGGACACACGCAGCTATGATGTCTTCTTTTACAAACTCTGTCCACTTTGTTACTTTCTCCTCTCCCTCCTCCTTTTCTCCATTTTGGTTGCCGTGAAAATGGGCCACTCAGATCTCCTGCTGAGGGGACCCTCATTCACTCATGGACCCAGATGGTGCCCCCTGGAGGCCCCACCATCTGTGACCCCGTATCTTCTTGCATGATCCCTGCATCCAATGGTTGAGCACCACGGGGGTGCTAATCTGGGCCCACCCACTCGAGAAGGGGACTCATCTGATGGGCAACTTTGGCTTGAGGACTTGCCATCAACCTGGCCAAAACTTTCTTGGAATGTGCTGCCGTCTGAGACTCCTTCTACGTGATCCTCCTCCTTCCTCTCCCTCATATCTTTGACCCATGCTATGGTCTGAAGTTTCTCCTTGCCTTCTGTTCTCCGCTTTGTCCTTCACGGGCATTTGTTCAAATCCCGACTTGGGGTCCACTTCTCAGCAGAAACAGCTTAACATATTCCTCTTTATCCTCATCTTTCTCTCTTTTCCATCTGCCTTTCTCATCCCCTTCTCTTCCTTTAATTCTTTCTTTGTCTTCCTTTGGGTTTTTTGCTATGTTTACCCCCACTTGACTGTGGAATTCTGTTTCCAGAGTCAAACTGTCCATGGGATGGAACCGGCTGGATGACAGAACAGAGTTGACAATTTTACCTTTTCTAGCCCAAATCAATAAACGTGTTTAATTAACCGTGAAGATATGAAGAACTGGGGAAGGTTGGCCAGAAGATAAGAAATGCCTGGGCGGAGTGTGAGAGAGCACAGGTTTGTTGGAGTGCACATCTCCAGAGGAGTGGATGCAATATGGAAGAACATTTTGGTTCAAGATAAGGAAAAATGCACCAAGGAAAGACTTATGCATAAACAAAGCAGTTGCCTTAGCAAACTGACAGTTCTCCACTAGCAGACGTTTTCGCATTGATTCAAACTGAGAATTGGTTAAGATTTTTAATTGCAAATGAATTCTGGCAGGAAAACGTGAATGCAAAATCTTCCAAGCAGGGAAGTTCTTTCCTTGTCAACTGCTGGAAATTTAAGTGTATAACCACTGAAGGTACTTTATATATTTTGATAATTAACATTATGAATCAGCAGATAGTTGTATCAAAATATACTTTGGTTGAGTTAGGTTATAACAACAGCAGCTTTAATAATAACAACAAAATCTGTAACTAACTTCACTGTCTGATGTAATAAATACAATGAATGAACTTGGCCTTCTGCAAGAAATCATGGAATACAGCCTACTGAATAGTGAACATTCAGAATCCTTAATGGGAAGTGTCATGTATATGCACATAGGCTGCCACTCAACATTTTTCTGAATGCCTTGCCCAATGCAGTAAGACAAGAAAAGAAGTAATACGTAATAAGGAAGAAATCAATGGCCATTTTTGAAGATAGGATGCTTGTCTATTTAAAAGTATCAAGCAAAAGCAAATAACAACACACTTGAAATACATTTTAGTAATAAAACAGTTCAGTAAGAGGGCTGGGTGAAAAAGTCAACATATGATAAAAGGTTTCCTCATACAGAAAACTCCGATTCCTTCCTTGAACTCTAGAGTCATCTACACATAATGCCTGCTCAGTAACGCTTCTCACATTTCTCCTTTCTTCCTTTCTCTCACAGGTGTCTCTGCAGTCCGTATCATGTGTCAGCCGTTCTTTGAGTCAGTGGTTAAGGAGTATAGCAGAGAGAAAAGCAAATTCCTGCCCTCATGGACCTTGCACTGTAGGGTAACCAGATGATTGAAAATAAATATTACATATGGTGCATTTGATGGTGATAACCTCTAATGGAAAATTAAAGCAAGGAAAAGAAAGGGAGTGTTTATGGGCAGGGGGTTAAGATTTTAGGTAGGATGGAAGAGGAGGCCTTACGGAGAGGGTGTCGTGATCTGAGGGAATGGAAAACCAGAAATCTGGCAGAAGAGCTGTCCAGAAGCGTAAGGGCCCTGAGCTAGCGGCCTTACTTGCATATTCTTGCAATGCTGAGAGCCAGTGAATCTGGAGTAGCGGCAGGGAAGAGGATGGCTGCAGGAAAGAGGGTCACTTAGAAATGCCAAGTCACTGTACGGAGGTTGCTTTAGTGTGAGAGAAGGATGCTACTGGCAGACTCTGAGTGAAGAGTGGACCGATTTCTGCTTGACTCTCAAGACGGGCTCTGGGCAGCCTTCCCAGCACACTCTGAACCTTGCTCCCCCCATTTCCACATACGAAGTGGGTTCTCCTTTCCCTGGTCTCTCAGGCCCTGGTCCTTGGCTCCTCTGTCCTTCCGTAGGTGCACATCAAATCCACCATCAGATCCTACTGTCCTCACCTTTAGTCTGTGAACGGAATCTTCCCTTCAAGATTGGGGCTGCTGGTCTAAGATATTCTCTCTCTCTAGCGCTACAGCAGGAGACTCTAACTGGTCCCCAACTTCCATTCTTGACCATCTACACTGTACGTTTCATGGAGGGGTTCAGAAAGATTCTTTAAAATACAAAAACCAAACCACGCATCCCCCTGCTCAGAACTCTCTGATTGCTTCATATCACGTTTATGAAAAACATCATAGTCTTTGACATGGACGGAAGCAGCAGCTTCTGCTGCCTCCCCACCTCACCTCTTCCCATTTTTGCCTCGCTCACTCTAGTCTCAAATCATCGCGCACCTTGTTATCTCTCAAGCATTCCTAGCTCATGCCTTCCTGAACACCATTCCACTTTCTGTAACCTTGCAGAGAATGCCCTTCTTCAGGATTCACTAGCTCACTTAATGCCAGTCTCTGCTCAAGCTTCATCTTCTAAGAAAAGAATTCCCATGTAGCCTATTAAATAGAATTCCCGTATCAATGTATTTCAAATATGAAAGTTCTCTGCAAATTAATCTACAGGATCAGAGAAATCTCTCTTCTAAAAAAAATTCCAATGAAATTTGTGTGGTGCTTGACAGATTGATTTTAAAGTTTGTATGAAAGAAAAATTGCAAGATTAAGTAGACCAAATCATTGTTTTTTGTCTTGATTTTATAAAGGCAAATAAGAGAAGAGATGCTCCATGGAATATCAAAACACAGCACAATGCTTAGGTAGTTAAAGCAGCATGCTATTTGTGTGAGAAAAAATATTAAAATGAATGGAATAAGGGCGAGAAATAGAGTCATGTAAATATCAACTTCTAGTGTATGATAAGGCTGTAGAGGAGGCATTTCAAATTCATGAAGAAAAGTTAGATTACTAAATAAAGGACACTGAACAAACGTCTAGTCATACAATGACAGATAATATCATAAATCATAAACCAGGAGAAGAAAAGATAAATATTTTCTGTGCTTATTTGGTATATAAAAGTTCTTCCAAAACAAAGTACAGAATTTAGAAACCATGAGAAAATGAGAAACATAGAAAGATTTGACCTAACTAAAATAAAAATGAAATCTGATTAATAAATGACAATGTAAACAAAATCAGAAATATTTACTCTAATAAAAAATTATAGTTACCTGGGATGTTAAAAATAAAACCTATTAACTAATAAGGAAAAGGTCACCCAATGTGAATGGTCAAAGCATCTGGCTAAATAAAGTTTGTTTGAGAAACACAAAATAGCAATGAACAACATAAAAGATGATCAGTGTCACGAATAGTCATGGGGGTGAAAATGAAAATATTAATGCAACTTTTTTTGCTTAGAAATTGTAACTTTAGATGGACAGCACCAAGCGTGGGTCGAATTTCAGCTTTAGGCACACGCGTTTGCTCACGTGTAGCTGCTGGGTTAGCAGTGCATTAGTGGGAGTGGCCGCTGCTGCCCGAGCTCCTTCATCCCAGGCCCGAGCGCTACGGGGAGAAAGGCCAGGTAACCGTCTGACTTGCCGCGTGGCTGCACATCCTGCAAGACGCAACCCGTCCTCTCGGGACCGTGGATCCCACCGCACCCCAGCTGTCTCCAGCACACTGTCTTACCTTTCAGTCAGGCTGTCTGCTTCCGGATGGGTGATGGAGTGTGAGGTGAGACCACTTAATGCCACGGGCACAGGCCCTCGGCTGCCCTCTCTTTGCTGTGAAAGGGTTCCCTGACCAGCTGCAGTGCTGGGAGGAACTTCATGTTGGCAGACGATGCAACCTGTGAGCCCACGGACAACGGTGGTGGAAGAGGCATTCCAGGCAAGGAAAGGCAGATTCCCCATCCACAAGACATGTTTATTCTTGTGTGGCTGCATCTCTGCCTCCTCCGTGATGCTCGGTGCTTAATGTAATCAGCCTGTCACCAGGTGGCCAGCTGGTCCCCTGGGGATGGTTCTAAACCCTAGAAAGCCCTAGCTACGGCCTCAGGGCAAGTGGTGATGGGATGGGATCTGGTGCCAGGTGGGTCTATGATGCTTGCTCAGCCTGGAAAGATGAGGGAAGGAAGGGCTCTGGGATGACCTGGGGCTGGAGCCCAGTCTTGTGAGATGAAAAAGGGTTTCTTGAGAGATGTGGCAGATGAAGGTATGCCCAGCTGGACACCAGTGATACTGCAAAAGGGCAGGGTAGCAGACCCTGGCATCAGTGCAGCTTCTCCTGAGAAATGGCCGCAGAGTTTGTGCGATGAGGGCTGGGGGCTGGCGGGTCTGTGAATCACAGTCCCTGGCATCATCACTCTCTCTTAAATATGAGTGTGATTCACAGGGAAATAGGCTGAGAATCAATTCAAATATATTCTGAGTCTGTCCATATCTCACACTGTCCACAAAGGGATGCATGTCACCACCAAGCTGAGGGTTCCTGCTGTCCTTGCAGGTGGAGCCTGCGGGGAGGACCGCGGTCACCTGGGTCTTTCCTCACTGCCTCTGCTTCTCAGAGGCTGCTGGAAGCATGAGGTGAGCCAACGCCAGCCCCGTCCTGTCCCTCCCCAGGACCTGGAGCAGGTAATGACTGGTATTCTAGGTATGCCAGGTATTCCAGGGAAGCCACAAGTGTGCTTCTGAGGTGTCGACAGGAAAAACCCTGGCTCCAGCTACTCCGTTGAGGAGCCAAAAATAGAAAAAAAAAGAAACAGTCCATTTGTACGTATATAAACGCAGGTGGCTCCATGCAGGAGACGTAGGTTCTGTTCCTGAGTCGGGAAGATCCCCTGGAGAAGGAAACGGCAACCCACTCCGGTATTCTTGCCTGGGAAGTCCCATGCACGGAGGAGCCTGGCAGGATACAGTCTATAGGGTTGCAACAGAGTTGGGCACGACTTAGCAACTAAAACCACAGCAATGACATAAAAAAAGACCTCTGCATGTGAGTGTTATCCTAGATCACCCTGCCTAGTCTCTCCCACAAGGGCAGGATGAGGAGTCTCTGGGCTGCTTTTCGGCAAGCCGGATGGAGCAGGTGCGTGCACAAACGTGCATGACACGCTCCCCCCAGCGCTCCGCTCACCGGCCGTTCGCTTTCAGCAGGATCCAGGCTCCTCTTAGAACAAGAGCGGTCTTGCAGAAACGCCCGTGGTTGATCCCCCGCAGGCCAGGCTCCGGGGCAAAGGCCCTGCCTCTCTGGCCCATCCAGGCAGCAGCACAGAATCCTCGCCCAGGCCGGTGAGTCATCTTCTGGGCTGGAGTTAGGACTGCCCAGGCCCGCTCCTGGCTTCTGGGTGAGTCTGGAGAGGCGGAGGGCTGCCTCCCCTGTGCTGTGAGCAGTTTACTGCCGGCATGAGTCACCCTCGAGTGGCATTTTAAGGGAAAAGGAAACCGCACTCGGGACAGGTGGACCTGCCAGACACCTCGGTTAGGATGCAAGGTGAGGCTGTGTGGGCTCAGTGCCGGGGCTGGGGGGAGGAGGCTCATCTGTGGCCAGAGAGGCCGTTGCAGAGGCATCAGGAGACTGGTTGGCCGGCAGTGCGGACGAGCCTGAGGGCATCCACGGGGCTCCAGTGTCACCCGCTGGCTCCAGAACCAGCCTTACCAGGAGCTGGGAGGCATGCTCCCGATCACCTGAGGATCCGGGCCCCTGGCCAGGTGTTGCCAGGTGGGTAATTCATCTTTCTCACTATTCTTTAACATTGGTATGAGCAATCTCTCTTTTTTAAATAAGTTTTTAAAAACGGAAGTATTGTTGATTTATAATGTGTATGTTGCAGGTGTACAGCCCAGAGATTTAGTTATAAATGTATACGTATATTCAGAGAAGGCAGAGGCACCCCACTCCAGTACTCTTGCCTGAAAAATCCCATGGATGGAGGAGCCTGGTGGGCTGCAGTCCATGGGGTCATGGACATGACTGAGCGAATTCACTTTCACTTTTCACTTTCCTGATTTGGAGAAGGAAATGGCAACCCACTCCAGTATTC
>SJYC01078870.1:0-15026 GCA_006408675.1 Madoqua kirkii
ACGGGCCCTTGGCATCCTCCTTCCAGGTTTGGCATTCTCTCAGTTCAGTCGCTCAATCATGTCTGACTCTTTGCGACCCCGTCACCAACTCCCGGAGTTCACTCAGACTCATGTCCATCAAGTTGGTGATGCCATCCAGCCATCTCATCCTCTGTCATCCCCTTCTCCTCCTGCCCTCAATCTTTCCCAGCATCAAGGTCTTTCCCAATGAGTCAATTCTTCACATGAGGTGGCCAAAGTATTGGAGTTTCAGCTTTAGCATCAGTCTTTCCAATGAACACCCAGGAGTGATCTCCTTTAGAATGGACTGGTTGGATCTCCTTGCAGTCCAAGGCACTCTCAAGAGTCTTCTCCAACAGCAAAGTTCAAAAGCATTCTCTACTTAACTGCAATTAAAAGCTATAGGTGTAAGTTTTGATGTAAGTTTTTCCTTTCCATAGATGAGGACTCAGTAAGGACAGGGGCCATGTGTAACTTTTGTTAACTTTTAATTCCAGATTTTAAAACAATAAAAGTGAAAACGTTAGTCTCTTAGTCATGTCTGACTCTTTGTGACCCCAAGGACTGTAGCCCACCAGGCTCCTCTGTCCATGGGATTTCCCAGGCAAGAATACTGGAGTGGGTTGCCATTTCCTCCTCCAGGGAAGCTTCCCCCACCCAGGAATCAAACCCAGGTCTCCCACATGGAAAAAGATTCTTTACTGTCTGAGCCACCAGGGAAGCCATTTAAAACCATGATTGCATATAAATATGTTTAGTAAGTGCTTTTGCTTCACATTTGTGGAGTTAAAGGAGGACAAAAACATCTGTTGCTTGTTGGCTTGGGACCTCCCAGGGTTCCCAAGGTTGTATTTCAAAATCCGAATCTTTTCATGGCCTCGTGGAATCTGTCTTTGGCAGCTGTCCTACAACTGACAGGAAGCAGCGGAGCGGCTAGGAGCACAGAATGAGAGTCAGGCAGCCTTAGCCCAACCCCTGCTCCACTGGTTACTAACCGTGGGGCCCCGTGGGTGGTTCTTCATTTCTCTGTGCCTCACTTTCTTTCTGTGTGAAATGGAGGTCACAACAGTATCTATCCTACAGGTTTGCTGTGAGGAGGAAATGAAATAATTGATACGGAAGACTTAGAACCAAACTTGGCATGTGTTAATTGGTTGGTACGCATCAGTTGTTATTGTTGTGTTATGATTATCATTATTAATATTACTATTATACACACCAAATTTACAAATAATGGCATCAATCAAAATGTCAGTGTATTAAATCAACTGTCAAATAAGCTAGAAAAACCAATATCTGCTGTCTACGTGAAGCTCAATTATAACAGCAAAATATTTAATTTGAAGTTTTGATTTTGAAATATTGTCATTAAGATTAATAGAAGTAATCATCACTGCAATAATTTTTGAATTATTTTAATTGTGTTGGTTATGTTACTGGACACCTGTTCCGCAATATTCTCTGAATCAAATCACTTTCACATTTCTCACATTAGGATCACAGAAACCCTAGGAAGGATGGAGTCCCTACAAGAGAAAGTACTGGTGATAGATCCGTGGGTGACCCTTAGTTCGGAGGCATCCGACGTGGGTTTAAAATAATGAAGAATAGAAGGAAATAGCACAGAATAACCAGAAGCCACGTGACACCGTGCTGCAGGAGGAGCTGGAACACCAGGTTCTTGCTTAGCTTTGCTTCTCACTGGTCTTCTGAAGGAGCCAAGACAGCTCTTCCCCAAAGCTTCAATTACTTATCAGCTAAGCTGGTTAATAACGGTTGGCCTGGCTCGGGGCATGGGGATGATATGAGCTCTTGGGAAATGCACTCTCCAAACACAAGACAATCCTGATGTTGCTGTTAATTCACTAGCACCTATTTGGAAGTAAGAGCGGTGTACCCTGAGGCCCCTCTCCTGCTTTAGCAGCCAAACGGTCTTGTCTGTTCTACAACGTGAGCGCTTCATAAAGGTTTAGTGATGAACTGTTTTTGACTTGAGAACATCTATTTTCCTTTTTTACACCTATTTCAGTGGTGAAAATATTTATTCTTATAGTTCATAAAAAGATGAAGAAAACCATATGTTTCTTTTTTCATATTTTCCCATTATGGTTTATTACAGGAATAAACCATATTGAGTAGAGTTCCCTGTACAGTACAGTAGGACCTTTCTGGTTATCCATTGTTTTTGGTTGAGTGTGTGTTTTTCTAATATTATATTTGTTTAATTTAAAAAATTATCTGAATTATAACATTTGTTTTGTAAAATAAATTGATGAGTTTATACAAGCAATTTAAAAATTATTTGGGTGATACAAACAGCTCCTTAAAAGGCTTTTCTTTTTATTTTTTTAATTTGGCCAGGCCACATGGGATCTTTGCTCTTCGATCAGGGATGCTTCCTCGGGAAGCATGGCGCTTTAGCCACTGGACTGTCAGGGAAGCCTGTATAGTAGTTAGTATCTGCCAGTCCCAAGCTTCTAATTTATCCCTCCCCCAAGAAATCCTGTTTTTCCACTAACAATCCAGGTTCCCTTTTATTGATTCTCGTATTTTATTTATCTACCTGTTTACGTGTTTGCTTATTTATTTGGATTCGATATCTTTATCCAAATGCATATTGGTAATAAATCAAAACATTTTTTTTTCATGTCTATTATGCACTGCTTTCTTTTTTTTTAATTTAATACTTTATTTTATTTTACAATACTGTATTGGTTTTGCCATACATTGACATGAGTCAGCCACAGGTGTACACGATCTCCCAATGCCGAAGCCCCCTCCCACCTCCTGGAAGCATGGCGCTTTAGCCACTGGACTGTCAGGGAAGCCTGTATAGTAGTTAGTATCTGCCAGTCCCAAGCTTCTAATTTATCCCTCCCCCAAGAAATCCTGTTTTTCCACTAACAATCCAGGTTCCCTTTTATTGATTCTCGTATTTTATTTATCTACCTGTTTACGTGTTTGCTTATTTATTTGGATTCGATATCTTTATCCAAATGCATATTGGTAATAAATCAAAACATTTTTTTTTCATGTCTATTATGCACTGCTTTCTTTTTTTTAATTTAATACTTTATTCTATTTTACAATACTGTATTGGTTTTGCCATACATTGACATGAGTCAGCCACAGGTGTACACGATCTCCCAATGCCGAAGCCCCCTCCCACCTCCCACCCCACACCATCTCCCCAGATCATCCCGTGCACCAGCCCCAAGCATCCTGTATGCTGTATTGAACATAGACTGGCGATTCATTTCTTATATGATAGTATACATGTTTCAGTGCCATTCTCCCAAATCATCCCACCCTCTCCCTCTCCCTCAGAGTCCAAAAGTCCATTCTATACCTCTGTGTCTCTTATGTTGTCTCACTTACAGGGTCATCATTATTATCTTTCTAAATTCCATATATATGTGTCAGTATACAACATTTTGAAGAACCTAAAACTCTTTTAAAAATCTCCAGTTTTGATAGATGATGTTCATTCCAAAAAGAGTTATGAAATGAACGGGCATGAGCTTAACAAGTTAACATGAGTGAAAAGAAAGATTTGGAAGACTGATGTATAGTCATAGGTGAGCTAGACATTCAGAATCTGATTCTTGCTTCTGATTGTTTTCATTCAACATATATTCCCTTTTTATGTGCATTTTACCCAGCTTCTGGAGTAATTGTTTCTGACGAGTTAAGCAGGGATGGAGGAGGAAATGGCAGCTCACTCCAGTATTCCTGCCTGGAGAATCCCACGGACAGAGGAGCCTCAAGGGCTGCAGTCCATGGGGTTACAGAGAGTTGGACACAACTGAGCGACTAAGGACGACCACAGCAAAGCAGGAAATATAAACAGACGCACAAGCACGTTAACTCTTAGGATTCGAAGAGGAAGCAGAAATGAGCTGCAGAGTTGAGAGAATTTGGAGAAGTTCTTAAGCCCTAAGTCTCCTAATAGATTCTTCTCCTGTGGAATCTGCACCAGTTCTTTCTGTGACAGTAAAGTCCATGCACTTAAACGCTGCATTCTGTTGGCGCTTGTCTTTGTGTTACGACTACTGCTGTTGTGCTTGCCGAAAGGTCTTGTTTTCTTCACCCACCTGCAGAGGATGTTTGAGCGAAGTGAGTAGTACCAAGGTCACCGGAATGGATGCTGTTCACACAGTCCTTCTGAAGGAAAGGTCTGGAGCCCAGGGCGGGTCTGTGCTGGAACATTTCCCGGTGTTTCAGTGGAAAGGACCCAGCATGTGGCTCCTGAGAAGCCAGGCAAGTCGCAAGTGCCTCCTATAAGCTTTGAGGTGAAAAATGGCCTTTGGCACAGCGTTTCAAAAGACAGAAAGAGATTTAAAAAGCTGATCAGCCACCATTTCCAGAACCTCTCAAGATGAGACCTAGAAGAAAAATAAAGAACTTTCTGAGGGAGAAGCTAAAAGTCACAAAAAACAAGAGAACAGAACTTGGGCCTAAAGCAAAAAATCTCCAGCCTCTGCTAGAGGGCCTCACATTGCCTGGCCCCTGGACTGCAGGATGATCGTGGACCAGGGACTCTGGGCACCTGCTGCTCTTCCAGCTTCAGTGCAAGTGTCGGAGGCAGCAATCCTGTCTTTGGGCCACCGTTACTTTCTCTATGTGTGGGAGGCAGATAATTAAAAAGCAATCCCCAGGTCTAGAGGAGTTACATCCAAACCTGATGAAAAGATAGCTATAACTTCTGAGCTTTCACGTGCTTTTGAGATGTCTTCCCTAGGGAGGAAGGAGGTGCATGTGCCAGACCAAGAAGATGACTCAGAGACTGCAGGACTTGTCAGAAGGTATGCACTCTCTTCTGCTGAGTTCTGCGCACTTCTCCTGCCCAAGAAGAGGATCCTTTCTGCATCACTGACATTGGACTTGGCCATCTAATGGTCCTTTGGCCATTGGAATGTGGATGGAGACGACAGCAAGCCAAACAAAGATTCTAAGAGACAAAGGTCAATCTTCCTTTCGTGCTCTCCTCTCGACCAGGAGGAATCCCAGCTCAGAGAGTGTCCAGTCCTTTAGTCCAGGCCCTGAAACTGGATAAACGTGGAGTGTATCTGAACCGCATCCCTGTTGTAGCTGAAGTATCAAGATCTGGGCTGTTAGTGTGAAATCAGTGTTTGTTGTTTTTAAGCTTCTGAGATATTGAAGGGCTGTTTGTTAAGTGACATCATTACAGAAAACTGACTAATGCAGGTAGATTAAACAATAAAAGACCCTGATGAGATCAGATGGTTGGAAGAAATAATCTTCACTTACACTCTGCACCAAAGTGTATACATGCATTAAAAATGCAACATGTTTAAAGTACACTAACTTATGAATAAAATATGGGTGCAAATAATCAGCTGATACCAGAACAGGGAGGACCCTTGTAGGGATGAGCTAATGGAAGAAATCACAGAGGAAATCAAAATAGACTTACTCCATTAAAATACTTGAAATTCCAAAATGGATAACCAACAAGGACCTTCTGTATAGCAAAATAATAATGATGAGAATAAAATAAAATTAAAAAAAACAAAAGTCAAGCTACCTTTTAGCTTCTGGGACTGTGATGGAGGAGAAATTCCCCTGTATAAATAATAACTCTAGAGAAAGAAAAAAGAAGAAAAGGAAAGAGCCAGTGCTGCCCCAAGCCAAGTAAACATCATGTCTGATCCTAAAGATTTTGCCCTGAGGGATAAACGACAGCATGTAATAAGGCAGTAATAATCTGCACATGAAATTAGTGATATTTTATTTTGACTTGATAGTAGAAGATAATGAAACACAATTGTTAAAAAAAAAGTGAAACTTCTGTGGATCATAAAAAGTCATCAAATAAAAATTTACAAACTGTGGGGAAAAATGTCTACCAGGTAAGAGTCATTTAATCCATACTTGACACATGGGAGAGTGGAGCTTAAAGTGGTCACATGACTTGCACTTTAAATCGCCGTAAGCCTGGTGTCCTTGTGATGACGTCAGACACTGAGAGGACAGTTAAGTAACAAAACACCTGACCCCAGAGGCTGGCCCTCACCCCTGGGTCCTCTGGGATCCAGTCCAGCTTTATAGAAGTTCCTAATGGACTGGGCACTTTCCTTTGTTTTGTGAAGGAGTCTGAGTTATCGTGTATTAAATTCCATATATGTGATTGACTGTCCAGCACAAATTACACCCTTCAGATGTGTTCCTTTGAACAGTGTCAAAGCCATTCCCAGAGTGGAAAGTATGAAGACTTCTTATTACAGACAAAGAGATTGGAAAGCAAAATCTGGTGCAGCCAGGTTTAAGTTTGAAGTTGTTTAAGCCCGGCAAGGACCACACCGGAAATCTCATTCACCATCGCCCCAAATTCCATCTTCAACAGAGTCTAGATGAGAGCTGATAGCAAGTAAGACTCAATTTCCTCTGATTGGAACTGAATAGAATATCCTGGACAATGGACCCATGGGAGCGAGTTGTGAAATATTTGAGAACCTTTCATACTGTGCTGGGCAACTTTGGAAAACAGATAAAACAGTCAATGCTATTTTATTTTGTTTAGATTAAGTCGGAGGTTTTCTCCCATGGGGTTCAAGCGTGTGGCGCTGGTCCTCACGATCTGACCAGGGCCCTGGCTGTTTTCATCTCTGTCTGTGGCAGATGACACATGGACCCAGGCGTGTAGGCTTACACGAGATGGAGGGAAATGAGAAGGCGGGGCAGACCGAGCCTGGGGTGACTCCTTAACCCCACCTCCTGGGGTATCAACCCCTGCCCTGGACTGTGGGTCAGGGGGCTATGAATCTCGGCTAGCAAGGGAGTATGGCACTCCGATGGTAGGTGAGACCCATTTTGCTGGCACACTCTTTGCTGGCTGGAGATCTCAGTGACCAGGTTGGGGGATTCCCTGTGCAAGGCCCTGTGTGCAGCCTCTAGGGGCTGAGGGTAGTCTCCTGCATATGGTCATCAAGAAACCAGCACCTTCAGTCCTGCACAAATAAGAAAATGCATTCCTCTGATGACCCAGGGAGCTTGCAAGCTGATCCTTCATGCTCTGATCCTCCAGGGAAGCCCCCAGGCTTGGCTAATGCACGGGGCAGCCTCTTGAGACCCTAAGCCGAGCGCCCAGTTAAGTTCCGCTGGGCCTCCGATCCTCAGGGACAGTGAGATAACAAACGTGTGCTGTTCTAAGCCATTAAGCTTGTGGTCGTTGATGATGCGCGATGGACAGCATAAAGAGGAAGAGAAACACAGGCACACAGGGATGGCGCAAGGCCAGGGTGTGTGCCAGGCGTGTTTGGGGGCTTCCCAGCTGGGCTGCACTCATCACCTCGGGTTTTGCTGGGAGTGGGATGGTGCAGTGGTCAGTTGTTTGTGTCTACTTGACCGGGTCTGGGACGCCCAGTACCTGGTCCAGTATTTGTTCAGAATGTACCCTTGAGGGTGTTTCTGGAAGAGGTTAGCCTTTGAACTCGTGAGCCAAGTAGATCAGACTGTCCTCCCGAAGATGGCGGAGTCTTATCCAATCCACCAAGGGCTGAATAGGCAGAAACGAGAAAGGAGGATGACAGCTTGAGCGGAGACATCTGGCTCCTGGGCTCAGGCCTTCAGACCGGGACTGGAGTCCACGTTCCGGCTCTGCTCGGTGGTCTTCCAGCCACCCTGGCCTGTGTTGGCCTCGCCATGCAGATGGCAGACCGTGGCCGCCTCAGCCTCCACCATCTGTGGGAGTCAATTCCTCATAACAAATCTCTTTCTGTGTCTGTATAGACTGTTGGTTCTCCTTCTCTGGGGACCCTAACTGACACACGTTTTGGTTCTGAGAGGCATTCTAGAGGACAACATTTTAAAGATGGCTTTTTTTTCTTTCAAACTTTGTATTTTGTATGGGGTATGTGTGTGTGTGTTAAGTCGCTCAGTTGTGTCCCATTCTGCGACCTCATGGACTGTGGCCCGCCAGGCTCCTCTGTCCGTGGGACTCTCCAGGCAACAATACTGAGGTGGGTTGGCAGGGCCCCCTCCAGGGGATCTTCCTGACCCAGGGATCAAACCCGCGTCTCTTACGTCTCCTGCATTGGCAGGTGGATTCTTTACCACTAGCGCCACCTGGGAAGCCCGTATTGGGGTGTAGCTGATTCACAATGCTCTAAAAGTTTCAGTGAAGGGACTCAGCCATACGGACACAGGTATCCATCCTCCCCACACTCCATTCCTATCCAGTCAGCCACATACCGTCGAGCAGAGTTCCCTGTTCTATACAGTAGGTCCTTGTTGGTTATCCATTTTAAATATAGCAGTGTGCAAAGGTAAGTTCTATTGAACTGGGTCTGGGGTTCCTGGAAGCTGCTCTCTGATCCGATTAGACTTAAAGACGCCACCCTGGGGGCTCTGTTTCTGGTGGAAAGTGGGACACGGGTAGCCTGTGTGGTGTGAACCAGCAGCAGACACACAAAGCATTGGCACTGGATCCACTTAGTCAACTGCTTATAAAAAGCAAGGAGCTGGGTGGTTCTGCAAATGTTACTTTCAATTATTTCTGGAAAATCAACAAATGTAGTGATTTTTGTTGGCGGCTCCTGATATTGTCATCTTGCTTACTTAACTTATATGCAGAGTACATCATGCCACATGTCAGACTGAATGAAGCACAAGCTGGAATCAAGATTGCCAGGATAAATATCAAAAACCTCAGGTATGCAGATGAAATTGAAGAGGAACTGAAGAGCCTCATGATGAAAGTGAGAGAGGAGAGTGAAAAAGCTGGTTTAAAACTCAATATTCAAAAAACTAAGATCATAGCATCCAGTCCCATCACTTCATGGCAAATAGATGGGGAGACAATGGAAACAGTGACAGACTTTATTTTGGGGGGCTCCAAAATCACTGCAGATGGTGACTGCAGCCATGAAATTAAAAGATGTTTACTCCTTGGAAGAAAAGTTACTAACCTAGACAGAATATTAAAAAGCAGAGACATTACTGACAAATGTTTGTCTAGTCAAGGCTACAGTTTTTCCAGTGGTCATGTATGGATGTGAGAGTTGGACTATAAAGAAAGCTGAGCACTGAAGAATTGATGCTTTTAAACTGTGGTATTGGAGAAGACTCTTGAGAGTCCCTTGGACTGCAAAGAGATCCAACCAGTCCATCCTAAAGGAAATCAGTCCTGAATATTCATTGGAAGGACTGATGCTGAAGCTCTAATCCTTTGGTCACCTGATGTGAAGAACTGATTCATCTGAAAAGACCCTAATGCTAGGAAAGATTGAAGGAGGAGAAGGGGATGACAGAGGATGAGAGGCTGGATGGCATCACCAACTAGACAGACATGAGTCTGAGCAAGCTCCAGGAGTTGGTGATGGACAGGGAAGACCGGTGTGCTGCAGTCTATAGGGTCGTAAAGCATCAGATATGGCTGAGATGGAATTAAACTGAACTGATATCCCTGGACAAAGCAAAGAAGAAAAGGATGAGCTCCAGAATGGATTTCCCAGCTTGAGCTCAGCACAGATCACGTGGAAGCTTCTACGTGTGTCCTGGAGAATCTACCCATCGGAGGACTTTGTGCAGAGGCATGACAAGATCTGATTTCAGAAAGGACCATAGGAAACCGGCCAGAGCATCCCCAGTGGTCCAGGTGAGAGTGTGGTGGCCTGACTGAGGCTGTAGAGTCTGAGTTACTGTTGGGCAGATGCTGGGGTTCTGGGTCTGTCATGGACGAGGTTGGGGAGTGTTTGCCAATGACTTGGTCTCAGGTTATGGAAAGACAAGAAGGAAAGGAAAGTTATGGATGACTGCAGGGCTTCCAGCCGCTGGGTGGATGGGCAGGGCTGGCCTTTGCTGCTGCAGTGCAGTGATTCAGTGGACCAGGGTCAAGAGCCCTGTGTTGGCTGTGGGGAGTCTGAGCTGACTGTGGGTCATCCCGGTGGAGCTGACAGCCTGCAGACACTGTCGCATGAGTGTCGAGGAGTCAGGGAGGAGGCTGGTCTCAAGACGTGAGGCTGGGTCCACAGAGGGCATATTTAAAGGCAGAGCGAGGTTGGTGGAAGAGCAGCTGAAGCTCTGTGCTGCATGGATGGCCTCATAGAGCATGGACCGCGCTGGACCACAGAGGCTGAGTTAGAGGATGAAATCTCTCCGCCTGTGTTCAGTCACTCACACTCGACTCGCTCTCAGACGGTGGTGATGAGGCCGGGGACAGGGAAACCTGTTCTCCATAGACTGGAATGTTCCAGGCTCTCCAGCCTCAGTTTTGCTTTCCAGACACTGTCGATCCGCCCACCATGACTTCCTTTTGAGGAGCAAGATTTCAGTGGGAAGCCAGGAGCTCAGGGATTGCTGTAAAGTGAGGGATTCCACTTGGAGGCAGAGAAGAGAGCCTCCTCTCCCCGGGTGCTCCGCGTGCACTTCAATCTGAGGAGACGTGTGTCTTTAAATCCCCATCTTCAGTCACCTGCTGCCGCATGCTTCTGTGCTCGAAGTCGGTTCCCATCAGATGCTCCTAAAATAGGCCCTTGCTGACCAGCCAGGCTGCTTATGTAAGACATCGTGAAGTCCTCAGCCTGTGTCCGTCAAGGATGCGGTGTGACAGGCTGCTCTGGAGAAGCTCCTGGTGATGGATTTCCAGCCAGATGAGAGCTGGCTGGGTCCACAGAGGGCATATTTAAAGGCAGAGCGAGGTTGGTGGAAGAGCAGCTGAAGCTCTGTGCTGCATGGATGGCCTCATAGAGCATGGACCGCGCTGGACCACAGAGGCTGAGTTAGAGGATGAAATCTCTCCGCCTGTGTTCAGTCACTCACACTCGACTCGCTCTCAGACGGTGGTGATGAGGCCGGGGACAGGGAAACCTGTTCTCCATAGACTGGAATGTTCCAGGCTCTCCAGCCTCAGTTTTGCTTTCCAGACACTGTCGATCCGCCCACCATGACTTCCTTTTGAGGAGCAAGATTTCAGTGGGAAGCCAGGAGCTCAGGGATTGCTGTAAAGTGAGGGATTCCACTTGGAGGCAGAGAAGAGAGCCTCCTCTCCCCGGGTGCTCCGCGTGCACTTCAATCTGAGGAGACGTGTGTCTTTAAATCCCCATCTTCAGTCACCTGCTGCCGCATGCTTCTGTGCTCGAAGTCGGTTCCCATCAGATGCTCCTAAAATAGGCCCTTGCTGACCAGCCAGGCTGCTTATGTAAGACATCGTGAAGTCCTCAGCCTGTGTCCGTCAAGGATGCGGTGTGACAGGCTGCTCTGGAGAAGCTCCTGGTGATGGATTTCCAGCCAGATGAGAGCTGACTCTCTGGGGGCCGAGGGCACACCGCGGAGGCGGGAGGAGGGGGGCTGAGGGATGGGGAAGTGGGGAGGTGGAGGAGGTGGGTCTGGTCCCTGAGCCCCTTCTTCCTGCTCTCTGGAGCCAGTGTTCAGGGTCAGCCAGCTTCCTACATCCTAGCTCTTCTCACTTGAGCTGAGGTCTCACCAGTAAGACTCCAGGCCACCCATTATTGGTCTTCCTGCCTGTGCCTTATCCTCTCAGATGGCCACTCCACTGTCCCCATGTGACTGACTCTCAGATCCCATCTCATGTCCCAACACAAATGCTATAATCAGGCAGAAACTTTCATTTCTCTGTTTTTTTTTTATTATTAAATTCATCTCTTGTGATTTATTGATTTTCTTAAAAGGAAAGCAAATCCATTTTTTATTTTTCTCAGCTTATTACCAGACACTTGGGTCTGGGACACACTGAACAAGAATTCAGTTAAAAGTGTTCAAAAATGTTTCCAAATCAAAATCGATAAGGCTACATGAACATACATATATATATATATATATATTTAATCTTACAAAGAGCACATGTAGAAAATTTCATCGAAACATGCTACTTAACAGCACCAGGTAGAGCTTGACTGCTCTGCTTTGTGCAGACATCAAGCATGAGGGCTGACAGAAGCAGCTCAAGAGGCACACGTGTCAACATCTCTGATGCAGAGTCGAGCACACTCGGCTCTGAATCTGGGTAAGGTGGATTACCCACATTCCCCCTTGACTCTCCCACTGAGTATCCCCGTAAATGCTGACTGGAATATGTGAGACAACTATGTTAAGACTTGGGAAAGTGGGGAGCAGCAGGTAACTTGGGAAAGATCTCTAGAATTTAATGCCACCAGATGAAGGGTTTACTGTTCCCTGCTCCCCCCGCCCAGTCTACTCCAGCTTGAATTCACTGCACTGTAAACTCACAAATGGGCAGGTAGACGAAGCTCCAGGAGACATTCCAGCTACGGCTCAAGGAGCAGGAAAGGGGACCCCTAACACAGAGGCAATTCCCTGCTGCCGTTTTCTTCCCTGTTTTTAATTCTGCACGCTCCAATTCCTCAAGCAGTAGTTTAGAGGCGGTGGCAGCAGCCTTAAACGAGAGTCTTCAGGAACCCTCGCTGGAGGCAGGTTAACTGTCCTCTGTACACAGTGGGTCAGGAGTTCCCAGAGGGGGAGGCCACACCACACGCTGCCCCCCTTCCCTCTTCCTGGGCTGCTCGACCACACATGAGAGTGGTCCAAGGAGTGGAGGGCAGAGCAGATTGCCTGAGAGCAGGATCCCAGTTTCACAGCTTGAAGAACCTGGGAGATGTGTATAAGAGACAGGAAGAGACCTGGTGGTCTTCTAAGCTGGAAGCAGGAGGAAGCCCCCACAGGTGCTGGTTGAGACGCATCTCCTCTGGCGTCCACATCTCCATCTGGGGATAAAGTGAGACTGCCCAGCCGGGAGCACTTCCAGGGAGTCCTCAGCCCTGCCTCTCCCCCGGGCCCATGACCTCTGGCCCTCCTGCTCTGGGACTCTAGGGTGAACTGCACGGAATCGTACGGCCCTTCGTCACTGTGTGGCAGCCTGGGAGGCTCTGAGGTCAGCTCTTCGCTGACCCTTGCTCCTGGTCCCTGAGCCCCTTCTTCCTGCTCTCTGGAGCCAGTGTTCAGGGTCAGCCAGCTTCCTACATCCTAGCTCTTCTCACTTGAGCTGAGGTCTCACCAGTAAGACTCCAGGCCACCCATTATTGGTCTTCCTGCCTGTGCTCTGGTCCCTGAGCCCCTTCTTCCTGCTCTCTGGAGCCAGTGTTCAGGGTCAGCCAGCTTCCTACATCCTAGCTCTTCTCACTTGAGCTGAGGTCTCACCAGTAAGACTCCAGGCCACCCATTATTGGTCTTCCTGCCTGTGCCTTATCCTCTCAGATGGCCACTCCACTGTCCCCATGTGACTGACTCTCAGATCCCATCTCATGTCCCAACACAAATGCTATAATCAGGCAGAAACTTTCATTTCTCTGTTTTTTTTTTATTATTAAATTCATCTCTTGTGATTTATTGATTTTCTTAAAAGGAAAGCAAATCCATTTTTTATTTTTCTCAGCTTATTACCAGACACTTGGGTCTGGGACACACTGAACAAGAATTCAGTTAAAAGTGTTCAAAAATGTTTCCAAATCAAAATCGATAAGGCTACATGAACATACATATATATATATATATATATTTAATCTTACAAAGAGCACATGTAGAAAATTTCATCGAAACATGCTACTTAACAGCACCAGGTAGAGCTTGACTGCTCTGCTTTGTGCAGACATCAAGCATGAGGGCTGACGGAAGCAGCTCAAGAGGCACACGTGTCAACATCTCTGATGCAGAGTCGAGCACACTCGGCTCTGAATCTGGGTAAGGTGGATTACCCACATTCCCCCTTGACTCTCCCACTGAGTATCCCCGTAAATGCTGACTGGAATATGTGAGACAACTATGTAAAGACTTGGGAAAGTGGGGAGCAGCAGGTAACTTGGGAAAGATCTCTAGAATTTAATGCCACCAGATGAAGGGTTTACTGTTCCCTGCTCCCCCCGCCCAGTCTACTCCAGCTTGAATTCACTGCACTGTAAACTCACAAATGGGCAGGTAGACGAAGCTCCAGGAGACATTCCAGCTACGGCTCAAGGAGCAGGAAAGGGGACCCCTAACACAGAGGCAATTCCCTGCTGCCGTTTTCTTCCCTGTTTTTAATTCTGCACGCTCCAATTCCTCAAGCAGTAGTTTAGAGGCGGTGGCAGCAGCCTTAAACGAGAGTCTTCAGGAACCCTCGCTGGAGGCAGGTTAACTGTCCTCTGTACACAGTGGGTCAGGAGTTCCCAGAGGGGGAGGCCACACCACACGCTGCCCCCCTTCCCTCTTCCTGGGCTGCTCGACCACACATGAGAGTGGTCCAAGGAGTGGAGGGCAGAGCAGATTGCCTGAGAGCAGGATCCCAGTTTCACAGCTTGAAGAACCTGGGAAAGTGATCCTTTAGGACAATTTCTTAATTCCCAGGGCCAGTACCTCCCTCCATCAACAAGCTGTGCAAACATTTTGGGGACCGAACTAACAGACCACAGATCAGGTCCTAGACTGGCTGCTGAGGGGCATGTGTGCAGAAAGAATATACTAGAGTTGCAAAGGCTTGGAGACCTGAACTGCCCATGTAAATACTGCAGGGAGTCCAGAGAAGGCAAGCTGGAACTCGTGGGCCACGTGCAAACAGGCCAACTGCCTGTGCCAACAGAAACACAACATTCTCCTTTAGAGAAGGACCCAGAGCCTGAACGTAACATCGCGCATGTCCAAGATACAACCCAGGATGACTTGGCATATGGTGAATGAAACAGAGAAGTGGGCAGCAGAGGATGAGACGGTTAGATAGCGTCATCAGCTAAATGGTCATAAATCTGAGCAAACTCTGGGAGATAGCAGAGGACAGGGAAGCTAGTGTGCTGCAGAGAGTCAGACGCGAGTAGGTGGCTGAGCAGCGACAGCTGATGTGCAATGATGTGTCAGTTTCAGGCACACAGCAAAGCGATTCAGTTGTACATACACATACATTCACGCCCGTTTTCTCGCTTCTTTTCCGGTACAGTTTATTACAGAGTACTGAGTAGAGATCTCTGTGCTGGACAGTAGTATGTCCTTATCAGTTACCTGTTTTATGTGCTCATTCAGTCAATCGGTCGTGTCTGACTCTTTGCGACCCCATGGACGTA
>SJYC01078871.1:0-23148 GCA_006408675.1 Madoqua kirkii
TAAAGGGTGTCCCTGGAGGCTCTAATGGTAAAGAATCCACCTGTAATACACGTGACCTGAGTTTGATCCCAGGGTCTGGAAGATCTCCCTGGAGAGGGATGGCTCTGCTCTAGTATTCCTGCCTGGAGAATTCCATGGACAGAGGAGCCTGGTGGGGTACAGTCCATGGGATCACAACAGTTGGATGTGATTGAATGACTACACTATTTCTTAGAATATGGAAAACTCAGCAGTGTTGGTTTTTTGATCTAGTTAAAAGTAAGTTAGGTGTAGAGAAACATCACTTAAAATGCTATATAAATTTTCATCATACAGATGTAATACAAAAATATTTTCCTTTAATAAAGATTTTCTCATCATCTTTAATGGGAAACAATGAAATATCATGGAAACAGTCCAGTAGGGAAACTTTTATGATTTATCATTCTAAATCATATATTTTTCCTTCAAAATCTGAGTATACTGTGCTTTTGTTTTCAAAATTTGGTCATCACACATATTTGACTCATCTGCAGATACTTGAGACACTGTAAAGGCATCAGATGCAAATTCAGCATCAACTGGAAAGAAAAGGAAAGAATTATATTCTTTACCTAAAATATTTGAGTTAACTAAGTATTAGTAAAAAAAAAAAAAAAAAAAAGAAACTACCAAAAACCTAAGACCTTTTGTAGTGTTCTGAAAAATGAAATATATCTATAGATGGCATGACATAAAATACAAGATTACAATTTTATAATCTGCTCATGGTCACACATATGACTGAGTATCAGAGTTTCTAGTTTTCTCATCCTTCATTCATTTACTCAGTAACTATGTGCAAAGGTGTGCATAGTGACAAGCACTGGAATTATAAGATGAAGGTGACCCAGTCCACCCTGAAAAATGAAATGCAAAATGGAAAAATAGACAAACAGGCAATTTCCATATGGAATCATAAATACAAAGACATATAAAAGACGGCACAAGGAACACTCAGAAGGGACAGCCAGTTTTGTGTCAATACTGCCAGCTTTTTGGAGGAAGTGATATATATGTAGCTACCTGAAGGACAGGAAAATGTACAAGAGCTAGAGGGGAGAAGCACATACAAGGACCAGAGATGAGGAAGCGCACCTGTGGGATCCTACACAGTCTGACTGGTTAGATGCAGAGCTGAGGGGCAGAGTAGGGTGGTAAAGAGATAAGGCCAGCTTCTTTGGTGGGACCCAAATTGATGTGGGTGTTTGGAGCTTTTCCTGAGAATAAAAGATAAACTGGTGACAAAGTCAGTGACAGAAATTTTAAAGTCACCCACCCAGTGGCAGCTACACAAATGTGACTGCTTGAGTCTAGGTTTCTTAGCCTTAACCACTACCAACACTTGAGAAGCTGATGAACTCCATGTTTTCTGAGAACAGTGTCAGGTGTAGGTGGACAGTTCCACAGGGATGGAGGAAGTAGAAGAAGGATATAGCCAGAAATAAAAAGATATACATAGACCTTTAGAGATTGCTTTTCAAGCTATGGAACATGATGAATAAATGAGGAAGAAGGATATTTTTCACTATGACTGCTCATACTTTCACATTTTCTGTTAGCTATGTATAAGAAAAAATATTTAACATGGCATCTGTTATCCAAACAATGGACAGAGATCCCATTTACGCTTACAGAGTATTTCAGAAATCAATGTCTAAATTTAATTCATACATTTTGACAACATACCTTTTCTTATTTCTCTAGCTATACTCCTGTCCAACTCCTGCTGCATCTGAAATAAGTCAAATATTATTTATGTTAAGATAAACAAGCGATATTATCATAGGAATGACATAAAACTTACTAAATGCAACTTTTAAATAATCCTTTTAGAGACTAGACCTAACTTCAAGATTACTTCAGTAGAAAAAAAATCACATAAATAAAAGAAAATGAATTCCTACTTATTCTGCTTATAAATAAAAGAACCATATATATGGAATGCTATTTAGATTAATCTGATAAAAAGTACAATAAATATCAGTACAATGGTACACATAATTTCAGAGAATTAGGGAATGACCCATAATCCTAGGAATGACCCACAAGATCACTATCTTCTCCTCCAACAGCTCCTGCCCTAAATATGTACTTCTGAGACCTTTGATTTCTAGGTGAGGATCGTGTTCAAATGGAGGAAGTCTGAAGTCAAATGTTAATAAGGAGAACACATCTGTGATTTTCTTTACACTTCTCCATTTAACGAAAAGACAGAAAGGTGAGAAAATTACACACAAGAAATGATGTACCAGCAAGTTTCAATTCTGAAGATGTTTAGCAAGAAGGATTCTCTTATAAGTGTTAGTTTCCGAACTATGTCTCAGAGAAGGGGAAGGTTCCACAGGGGTCACTGCAGGGCTGAGGAACAGAGAAGTCACAGTTGCAGGGCCTCTGGCCACTCTTTAGCTAAAAGGCTCTATACTTGGCTCTGTTTTGTATAACACGATTCCACGCAGAAAAAACAAACAAACAACTTTTTTTTAAAGGTATGAGTCATTGATTTAGTCAAAGTTCCTAATTCTATAAAAGAAGTAACAATGGCAATGTCCTTCTTACTGAGTCCAGAGTCCTATGCCAGCTACTTCCTCAGATTAAGGAAAAAAACACATAGATTTTAAACTATAACATAGATAAAATGAATATATAAACCATGCTATCTGGTTCAATAATGCTTGTGGCGTGACATGACTTTCTAAGTAAATGTGTTTTAAATGCATGAACAAGAATAAAATCAATATCAAATTCCTATTTGTAGCAAATGATATAGTTAATTTAGAAAGCATAAATATTTTTTAGACACAGGACAGGGAACTTGAAGGAAACTTTAGTTGATCAGGCAGGCCAAAACTGAAGAGATTCAACCTTACAAGGATGTTTGTTCATCTTCTCTAGATAAAATCTGGCTTGCTAAAATGAGTCAACAATGAATTATCCACATTTTGGCTTATTGAGGACAAAATTTAAAACACACAACAGATCTCTCTTTACTGTTTCACATACTTCTATCCAAGCTCTCATCATCAGTTGGCATATACAAAAAGTATGCATGTAATCTCAATTATAATCTAAATCTGGTTAGAAATTGCAGTTGAACTTCATTTCCTCAGCCTGAAGTTTCAAGGGGAGGACTTATACTCCTGCCCTCCTTATGAGAAGTGAGGAGATTTACCTAACAGGTGAGTCTGGGAGAAGGAACCATGAAGTGCTTGCTTGGCTCCAAATCTCTTCTTTGAAAAGATGCATGTTTCCACAGCACTGTGAACTTGGGTCTACAGTAGGCAGCCTGCCCCTGGGACGGGGTCAAGCATTTGCTTCCTCCTCTTAGGCCTGCGTGGGGAAGTGTCTGACTTGGGATGAAGTGTTTGGAGGCCCACTGTGACTGCACAGCTGAAGCATGTCGTCCAGGTTCATGGCTCTCAAGTACTAAGACCCAACGTAGCTGCAGTGCTTTCGAAGAAACCTCAGACTGCTCTTCTATGATGGCAAGGAGCCAAATGAGAAAACAGGTTGAGACTGCATTTAGCAAAGGCTATATTTCTCTGCATCTTCAACATCATGAAAACACCATCAAAACCATAAACCCATGTGCACTGACTGAAATGGATATTTTAATCATAATGACTACACAGTGAAAACCAGTTGCAATTTAAAGACTCCCCATCATTGCTATTCAGTCATCATTCTTTCAGGTGATGTCAAAACAGAGACAAAAGTGAGCTTCATTTACAATTTTTAAATATTTAGCTACAAACTTAGAAGCATTCTAAAACTGCTTAGCAAGATTTTTTTAGAAATTTAAATCAAAATTCCGTAAGTAAAATAGTAGTTAAAGATGTACTCTTGTATAAGAAAATAACAAAAAATGTTAACCTAAAACCAGAAATTAATCTTTGATTAAGTATTACAAGCTTGTTTAATTCATAAAAAGGATTTATCTAGGATTCCTTCAAATAAAAAACATCCATATGTGGTTAGTGTTTAGACGCCAGTCATTCACTTATGCTTAGGGGCAGAAAAACTGTGGTGGGTGCAACAGAGCCTGGAAATGATTATGAACCACTGCCAAAGTGAAATAATTTAGAAAGTAAGTCAAACATCTGAAAGTATACTTTTGGTTACTAGACAATAAGATTTCATTCCTAAAGCTGAATTTAAATGCAGCTTTTCAAGAAATTTAAGAATTTAATAAGTATCTTAACAATGAGAGATCTAGGACAAAAAAAATCATTAAATGTCTCCTTGATCTTCACAGTTAAGTATGGTTTTACTTAGTGTGCATAAGTCAAAAAAAAAAAAAACAACCCACAGAAGTTCACCAAATTTTAAACAAGGATCATTCATATCAGAAATCTGAAACCCAATGAAAAAAATAGAACAGAACTAACCTTGGTCAAGTAAGTCTCCATGCTGTCATTTGAAGGGCATGGAATTGAGGTGGAGAACCCTCTGTTTGCTCTTGAAGTAACATTTGTCTTGAACCCAGAAGCAGGACTGAAATTCCCAACAGAAGAGGACTCCAGGACTGGCCTTGTGCTAAGAGTGCTGTGTATAGATTTGTTCTGTTTCTCCACCTCAAGTTCGGTCCTGATCTCTACCAGCTTCTCATCAGTCCTGGGGAAGATGGAAAACACCAGTTTCATTCATGTTTCCCTAAATGATGGGCATTTTTTAAAGTTGCCATAGAGTAAATGGAATTCCCATTAAACTGTTTGAACACTGAAAGCACAGGGCAGCCCTCCTGTAAACGATGACAGCTGTAACCTTGTTCTAAAGAAATACACATGTGGCTGGGGCTCCTCAAGTAACAAGCTACAGTTGGGAGAGGAGAGAAAGAGCATTAGAGAGAAAGGGAGGTGGCCTCACAGTGACACCTGCTGCCCTCTGGGACATACCTGCCTCCAGGAAACAGTTCAGGGAGGAAGAAACACACCATCCCACAGTTACTTTCAAGTGTTTCCCTTCACCACCCTTGTATGTATGTTTCACTCATGACCTTGGAGAAATTAAGCATTTGGCTCTGGGGTATCATCTAGAGCTGCAATGTCAAGGGGAGGATGAGATAGTCAGTGGGTGAGACTGAAAAGAACTAAAACAGCCCCAGGAATAATTATAAGTATCCCCTGCTTTCCCAAAGTCCACTTTATGTTACTTCACTTCTACTATGGGCCTATCTCAGCACCTGTTTCTGATGGTTCAAAAAAAAAATCTGAAGACAAATTTTGTTCTCATTTAAAAAGCCAAAACTCTAAACAGTAGTGTACGTTTTAGAGTGAGAGGCATCGTGCTCCCCAAGCAGGGAAAACGGCCCCACGTGCTCCTTCCCTGGGAGCCACACCCCACATCTCAGCATCAAGTCCCTACAGCCCTGAACCTTGTCTGGGATCACCTGTGCTTCACTTGGGCGTATTCATTTTAGCATCGATTAGCAGAATGTGACCTCAGGTACCTGCTTCTTTGCTTTATGCTGTTTTGGCTATGAAAGGCTTCCTAGGAATGCTCTGCTTTCAGATAGTGGGGAAAGCTGGACTAGGCACTGCAGGTGGGATCTGCCCTTTCCATCTTCCATACACTCCCTCAGTAAGGTCACTATATTATTTCTAGCCACTTTGTGATTTATCCTGCCTTTCACCCCTGAGTTAATTTCCCCCCTTTTCACAAGCATGCCTCTACATAGTGTGGTAAAACCTGATACAGTACTAATAGTTTGTCTTAAAGCGGCCCCTTAGCAGTGACTATCCAGTTAGCTTTCACTTCCTAGTAATCTCAGAAACCGTGCTCTATAAAAATAGGCTTTAGAGACAAATTAATGACCTAAATTTATTTTCTGTGATTCTGCATTTTGACTTACTTGTCTAGTTTATCTTGCAATGACTTTCTAACCTCAAGTTCTACTAAGTAGAGATGCTTATATTTTTCCAACTCAGCTTTATTAGAATCTTCTTGCAGAGTATTCATCTTAGACAGTTCAGATTCCAAGTCTTTAATTCTGAGTTCCGTCTGTTGAGATCCTGCTTGTATCTAAGGCAAGTTGAAATAAATAACATTTTAAAAATAATTATAACCTGGAAAATTATATTTGTTTCCTTTAGTTTTGAGTCAGTGATTCAGAGAGTGATTACAAAGGTGAAAACACAAAAAAGCAGGAGTTTAAAACAATTATCATCAATGTGAAGTGAATTAAATGTAAATTATAAAATTAAAGTGGAATGACTGTTACAGTAGTACTTATATAATCTGATAATTCAAAGAATAAGAGGATCAACTTAAAATTTTAAAAATTGAATGAGACAACTTAAGAATAATTCAAGAGGATGGTATCAGTTCTAAACCACAATATTTTCTTTTCTCCCTAATGGTCTTGTTTTATACCAACTGGTCTTATAAGTAAGAGGATTCTCTAGTGAGAATCATTCTGATAGGACAATTTAGTGAAAACTGTGGGGGAAACTGAAATATTTAAAGGGAAAACAAGTGCCCTCCCCTTCCAGAAATCTACAAACATACTGCTCTAAGGGAGGTAGAGGAAACACACAAGTTGTGTATGTCTGAAATGTAATATACAGTGAAAGTGATTTCAAGCACATGACACAGCAACAAATTAACCTACGAAAATAGGTTGACTTCTTTTCATTTCTCTACTTAAGATTCTGTCTCACTTTCTTCAGTAGCCTGTTGATACTGCTCTTGACTGTGTTCTATCATATTCATTTTTATATGACTTTTGAGAGTCACTACATCTTGCTCCAACTTTTTTCTTCTCTCTAGTTTTTTCACATTTCTTTTGCATTCATTTCATAGAAAATAACTTCTGTTTAAATGCTTGATTTTTCTGCATCCTCGTGCAGACATTTTGAAGATGCAGTTTTCAGCTCTGCTGGAAAATCATCAGTCTTCAAGAAGAAAATGAGACCATTTGGTAATGAGGAATGTGGATTAAGCACAGCCTAATTCAAACCCAGGATCAAATTAAAAGGATGGTATGTGTATTGTAGAATGTAGGACCAGGGATTACTCAGAGAATCAAGAAAGATGTTAACACCACCAAGATGATTCACAAAATATATTCTTCACTGTCATCTTTGTCAAACAACATTTGCACTTGATTTTATAGTTTTATTGTTCTACAATAATATTTTTCTATCTTTCCTCCATAAAATGACTACAAGTCCCCTCTTAGTAGAACGTCTCTTAATCCTTCCCCCATCTTAATGTCCCAGGGTTTTAAAGTAGTTTAAGGGATACTCTATTGAGTTATCTAGGGCTAAGTTAATAAATGCCTCCCAAAAGAAGTCTGTGAGAATAAGACCATAATTAATAAATCTTATAAATACAGAGTCTAACCCCATAAGCCTTTTTCTGAACTACAAAGACTTTTTGCTAATTTGAATTGCAGTCCAAAGAGAAATGATTTGCAAAGATAAAGAAATCCCATCTCCTAACAGTTTACAGAGATGATCCATACATTTTTCTGAACAGCAACAACAAAAAATGCCTCATTCTTGTAATCCTTTGTTACTGTCCTTTTATGCAAGACAAGTGCTGTGCATATCTAAAAATATTCCTTATAACACCAATGTATACTTAGACAAGATTCCCCCTCATGGAAAAAAATGGCAACAGTGTAAAATTAGGGGTTAAACTCTTCCTCAGAGACTAGATAACAATGGCTGAAGTGAAAAGGCTCCGTGAGAGGTGGACATTCAGGAAAGCTCCATGAAGGAGGAGAGACTGGGCACCAAGTCTCAAATAATGGGGGCCTAGTCAAGAGGAAATGGAGGAGGTGATGGCACCCCACTCCAGTACTCTTGCCTGGAAAATTCCATGGACGGAGGAGCCTGGTGGGCTGCAGTCCATGGGGTCGCGAAGAGTCAGACACGACGGAGTGACTTTACTTTCACTTTTCACTTTCATGCATTAGAGAAGGAAATGGCAACCCACTCCAGTATTCTTGCCTGGAGAATTCCAGGAATGGGGGAGCCTGGTGGGCTGCCGTCTATGGGGTCACACAGAGTTGGACACGACTGAAGTGACTTAGCAGCAGCAGCAGCAGTCAAGAGGAAAAAAAACTGTAAGGATAGCCTGAGCAAGGGCAAAGAAAGCTGAAATCAGCCAGTTACCTCTGAGGATAAAATTCAACCACAGGGAAATAAAAACATGTCCACACAGAAATGTGTAAATCAGTATTCACAGCAGCATTATTAGTTGCCCCAAAGTGGAAACAACTCAAAGCTCCATCAACTGATGATGGACACATGGCTTAGTCACATACTATTGATTGACTGACAACCAACAAACAGAAGAACTGATACGTGCAATCACACAGATGAACCTCGAAAACATGACGTCAGATGAGAAAAGCTAATCCCAAAGAAGCACATATTATATGATTCCATTTATATAAAATACCCAGAACAGGCATGTCTACAGAGACAGATACTAGACTAGGGGTTGCCTGGGGCTGAGGGATGGAAGGCCACAGGTGGTGGCTAAGGGATACAGGGTTTCTTTTGCGGGGTGATGGAAAGGCTCTAAAATTGACTGTGGTCACAGGTGACACATCTCTAGACTAAGAGATATTGAACTACACATGTTGAGTGGGTGAATTCTATGATATGTGAATTATATGTCAATAGCTTTAAAAAATCCAATGGTAGGATCTAGATAATCTTCTTAATTCTCTAGTTTGGATGCACATACTATACATCATCTGAGAACCTTCATGCTTTTGCAATATACTTAAAATGAAAAGGAAAGAAGGCAATGCCTATATTTCACCTGGTTTTTATAATACCCTTTCTGCACAAGTTATTCTGAAATCCATGAAATAAATAAATACAGAACTCTACAGCCAGTCATAAAAAGAAAGATGAGAAATGATAATTTTCTGGATCCTTCCATTAAGCATTATCCTTTGATTTTATCTGGCTAGCCTCATTATGTAATACAGCTATCACTAAAAAAGAGTATTGTTTCAAATTAAAAAAAAGTCTCTCAACTTGTGTGAACAGTGAGGCACAATTCTCAACTTTCCTAAGGGCAAATAATATAAGGAAAAAAATATATAATGCAAATGGCAGAAGGAAAGTCAGAGTTTAAGAAATGAGTGCATTATAAAGATAAGAAAATTGTAGTAAATTACTTGTAACAAAAATACAAACGAAAGCTGACCATGAAAATGAGTGTCCTAAAACACTTCATCCTACATATCAACTGTTGACACGTCAATTTCATACATACCTGACTTGTGAGTTGATGTAAGTTATTCTTTAAATCCTGTGTTTCAGCTTCTAATTTAGCACAATAACATGACATGATTTCCAGTGAAGCCTCTGACATAGACTTCTTTTTCAGGCCATCAGCCAGTTCTTGTTGAAGTTGTCTCACAACTGCCTAATAAGACAGTCTGTCACTGAGTTTATCAAATCACTTTACTATTCTGCTATGTTAAGAATAGATAACTCCAACATATGTACTTTGAAAACTATCACCACAGACAGCAAGTCACCTTCTTTTCCCTCCTCACTGAATTTGGTTACAGACGCAGAAGGGGCCACCTTCCGGCCTTTCTGATATTAAGTTATTCAGACAAAAGATGCAGACCCACTGTCCACTCCCTGCTCCTCCCAACAGATCTGCAGAGCTTCACGACCTCACAACCAGAAAGAAATAGGTTTGAATGTGGGACAAGTATTGGAAAATTCCACTCTGTGGAACAAATTTTCCCTCTTTCTTTACTAGAGGCTTCTATTAACTTCAGAGATCTTACATATTCCAAGCAGTGCTCAGATCTTTCCAACAGATTCCTAGCTCAGCAGAAAAATGAGGCCATTCCCTTGTGGTTTATCTATGTTCTATCTAGTAGTATGTCTATGTTAATTCCTAACTCTAATTTATCCCTCCTCCCCACTTTTGCCCTTGGCTAATCATAAGGAACTACTGTAGAGCACAGTGAACTCTACTCAATATTCTGTAGTCACCTACATGGGAAAAGAAACTGAAAAAGAATGGATATATGTATAAGTATAACTCAATTTCCTGTACATCTGAAACTAACACAAAATTGTAAATCAACTACACACCAATATAAAAGAAAAATAAAATTTTAAAAATGAGGTTGCTCTCCTGGCCTTCAAGGAGCCTCCTTAAAGTGGCCCCTTCTACCTGTCTCCAGACCGCAGGCCCTACAGTCCTCTCCCTGACTCACTCCATCCCTGCTGATCATGAATCCTGACACCCTTCATTTTTAATGGACAAGCTTATATCTTAATGATATTAATTGATACTGAAAATGAGAATTATGAGCAAATTGTTGTAAGAATATTCTAAGTAAATCATAAATAGCAGTGGGAAGATTAAATCAAGAAGAATTTTGCTAAAGCTCACCACTTGAGTCCCAAATTATGTTTTAATGATAAGTAGATGCATTTAAAGAGTTGAGAGGCTTTAAGAATAAAATGTTTCCCATATTAACTCAGATTGACGTGAATAAACATAAAATTATACCAACAAATATGACACAAAGCTATGACAAGCTGCCAAAGCCAAAGTATGATATAGCCTCTGGGAAACCTGGAACTGATTGTCAAGGTAATCCATGTAACTGAAGCTTAATTTTGAAATGTTCATTTTAGGTTTGAGCATTTCATTTATCTGCTTCATCACGATACTGACATGTGGTAACATAAAGATTTAAATTATTACCTTAATAGTAAGAGAGTAAATTACTAATATCTGTCTGTATTAACAATATAGAACTGAATTTCTTAATATTTCATAAGACATGGTGCTCTACTCAAAGTAAAGCATTTCCTGGGTCTAATTTTTATTTGCTGGATACAAGTTGTGCTTTTAGGCTGGTTTAGAGACTATAGATTCACAGCCTATGTATTTTGTATATTCAACTAGATTCAACATTTAGCCAGAATCAAGCCAAAATCAAAACTTTGAATTTTCTTTCAGGAAGTCTGAGAATTATTTCACCTTCTGGATACTTACTTCTCTCTCTGTTTTTTTATTTTCGTACTGATACATTCTCTCTTTTAAATGATTACGTTCCTGGACTAACTCCTTGTTTCTTTCCTCCAGCATCAGACCTTGTTTCTCACTTTCAGCATGAAGTTTTCTCACGATCTCCTGAAACTGGCCTTGGATGCTAATGTCTGTCTTCTCCTTACTGTTGGCTTTGTTTTGTGTATCATCCAGTTGCTGTCGGAGCAACATGTTTTCACTCTGGAGTTGAGATAATGTTTCCTCTAAGGAGTCCTGCTTTCCAAGGTATTTATTCACTTTGCCTTGTTCATTCTGATACATGTGTTCAGTTTCCTGCTTTTGACACTCTGCTTGGCGAAGGTCTCTCTGGACACGTTCTAACATCAAAGTCTTTTCTCTAAGGTTATCTCTTGTGTGCTGCAACTTGATTTTTACCTGATGGAATTTACTTTCCGCTGTAGAAAGTTGCTGGGAAAGTGCCTCATTCTTATCTTTTAGGTTAGCCACATCAGACTTCATTTTGTCCTGCAAGCATAACCACACATCTTTTGCTTTCTGGAAGGCAAGCTCCAGGTCTCTTTGTGATGTCTGATCTTGATCATGATCGTGAAAGACAACAGCCAGTCTAGAACGGTAGGATTCCACTTCTGTTTCCAGTTTTTGTTTGTTTTCTTTTTCGTTCTCCAGCTTAGACTTTAGCATTGTATTCTCAGCTGTCAGAACATTAAGCTGGCCTGTATACTGGGATATAGTTTTTGTTAACCTTTCCTCATTCAGTTTTATTGCCTTTTGAGCAGCATCATTCTTTGCTTGGACAATTCAATGTCCTCAAAATACTTCTTTTCCTTTTCCAAGTCCTGGTTTTTCACTGTGTCTATTTCCAGTCTTAGCATGGCAAGTTCATCCTGCAGCATCTGGTTTTTGCACAACAGGTCTTTTGGTTCTTCAGGACCAGCAGAAGCCTAAGTGGAACAAAGGAGATTTTCACTAGGACACAATAAAGTAACATTTCATGATTTCCTCTGAAATGAAAGACTATCTTGTATGCTTATACAAAGCAAGCCTGCACCAAGTGTGTCTCCAAACAGAAAAAATAAGGCTATATACAAACCTCAGACTTTGTAAAAGCAGAAATTTTCAAATGTTCAAACATTTAATTGAAGACAATGAAGCCATGAAAGGCAAAAAGAAATCCCAAGAGATTTTTCAAGAAGCTCAGACCTGGAAAGGCTTTTCTGTGAACTACAATAAACCCAAAAGGCGTAAAATATAAGATTTACAGATCTGACTACACTTAAAAATGGCATGTGATGTGAATATTTATACAATGGAAAACTACTATGTCATAAAAAAGAATGATATAATGCTATTTGCAGCAACAGGGATGGACCTATACATCATCACCCTAAGTGAAGAAAGTCAGACAAAGACAAGTATTATATCATACTGCTTATACGTGGAATCTAAAATGAACTTATTCACAAAACGGAAAGACAAAAAAAACCCTTATGGTCATCATATAGGATGAGGGGTAGGAGAAGGGATAAATTAGGAGGTTAGGATTAACGTATACACACTAGTAGATGTAAAATAACCAGCAAGGATCTGCTGTACAACATAAGGAACTACACTTAATATTCTGGAAGAAGGATTTGAAAAAGAAAATGTGTGTATATGTGAGTATGTGTGTGTGAGTGAGTGTGTATGTGTGTTAGTCACTCAGTCATGTTTGACTCTTTGTGACCCAATGGATTGTACAGTCCACCAGGCTCCTCTGTCCATGGAATTTCCCAGGCAAGAATACAGGAGTGGGTAGCCATTTCCTTCTCCAGGGGATCTTCCCACCCCAGGGATTGAACCCAGGTCTCCTGTATTGCAGGCAGACTCTTACAGTCTGAGCCAGCAGGGAAGCCTCATTTATATACACACATATACAAATATATCTGAATCACTGTGCTGTATACCTGAAACTAATGCAATATTATAAATCAACTATAATTCAATAAACAACAGCACTTGCTGGCTTTATAAATACTGCATCTGATACCTCCTATACAGCCACTTCACAGTAAGAGTGATTACTGTGTATATATTTAAATTTATTTAAATATATCAAATATATAAAATTTAATATTTAAATTTTATAGATTTAAATAGATTAAATTTCATACAAAGATTTTCCTTGAGAATATGCTAACTTCTAACATTTTCATAGGCAATTATAAGAATTATACCTATTGACAACTGTACTAAGTACTTCTACAAACATCAATTAACTCATTAGCTATAATGATTCTGGAAAGGGAGAAGTTAAAAATATAAGTAAGCTGCAGGCATTTCACCAGGTCTTTTGACTCTACTAGTCCTCTTACATCAAACCACAGTTACATATAAATTCAAAATAAGCCTCCTATTTCATTCATGGCACATACACTAATGGTAAATAAGGTGAAATTTAGAGAGCTCTTCTTAGAAAACCATGAGATTGTTTGCTGCTGCAATAAATTTCATTATCTTTCCATAATGTTTAACATAGTAAGATGGGGGAAATACAATGAAAAACACTTAATAGCTATCACTAAATATATATTATGGAATATCTATCACTGTTTTCAAAAGTTCCTTGTACTGAAATAAGACACTACACAGAGCAGAGTGTTCATTTTCTCACAAGTAGAAGAACGACTTCCAAAATATGATCTCTGAACTGCCTATAGTTTCCTCCTTACCATCAGTGGAAATGATGAACTACCCTAATGATCGATCAAGGAAGTGAATTCACTACCAAAATGCAGAATATCTATTATTAGTAGCAAGTGCTTCCACCCCCCCCCAACCCCCCCACCACCCTTGGTGGGGGAGAGGCACTTTTATAAGTTTATTCTAAACAAACAACTTTTTAAAGTGTTCAAAAGTGTTTCTACAATGGATGTCGCACTTTTTACAAACTGAAAACCAATAAATGATGTGAAAAGGTCATTGACAGGGTATTGCTTAAAGAAATGACAGTGGAGCCAAGAATGGGCTCTGATTTAGACACTGAAGGTGATGACGTGCATGGAGTGATGCTCACCCCAAAGCAGAGGGACTTTGTCGGGTAACGCAGTCGATGGGGGAGCACACGCGGTCTTCCTGGCCTAAACCACAATCAGGGTTCCGGGTCCTTCGAGACAGTCACAAAATATTTGAGATCAATTCCTATGGAAAATAATAAAGGCCTCTCCTTGGACGAAGCCATTGTGTGTCCCTACCTGACTGCTGCAGACAAATGAATTTGAATTACAAATAGTACTTTTCCGGAGCTCTCCCTGAGAGATTTTTGCTGTGGGAGATCTGCTGCTAGGACCTTGGGGATGAGAACCAGTCTGTATTTGAGAGGAATATCAGGCAGGGGAGTGAATTCCTCTGCTCTGAGATGCCACTCGACAACTCTTCGGAATGAAGGACATCAACTTCAATAGTGTCTAGTTTCTACCAACTGCTGGAAAAAAAATTCCACGGGGAGCATTCCTGTACCTCTTTAGGATGCCAGTTAACACCTATCCTTGACTCTACTGTGAGGGAGAACTCAGCTGGGAAAGCTGGAGCCAGCTCTGAGCTGTTCAGGGGGAAGGTGGACTGGAGGGCTGAACACCACAGAGGGAGTGGGGTCCATGACCCTCAGCCAACTGCCAGATTGAAGGCCATAGGTACCTTGTAAAATCAGGTACCATCTTCCCTTCCAGTTCTCCTTCTCTTCTAGACCTATTCACTCATGAATGGTCCGTCAAGGCAGAAGGATCTGTTGCCTGAAGTGGGCAGAGCTTAACCTCTAGTTTCTACATCAGTCTCAACCCTGTGTTTTTCAGTATCTATTGTGTGAGCTACTGACCATGACCTCTTCATCCCTCTGATCATAAAAGTGCACCTAGCATTTTATGATTATAGAATTCTTATTTCCAGCCTTGTTCAGTTCAGTTCAGTCACTCAGTCATGTCCGACTCTTTGAGACCCCATGAATCGCAGCACGCCAGGCCTCCCTGTTCATTACCATCTCTTGGAGTTCACTCAGACTCACATCCATTGAGTTCATTATGCCATCCAGCCATTTCACCCTCGGTCGTCCCCTTCTCCTCCTGCCCCAAATCTCTCCCAGCATCAGAGTCTTTTCCAGAGTCAACTCTTCACATGAGGTGGCCAAAGTACTGGAGTTTCAGCTTTAGCATCATTCCTTCCAAAGAAATCCCAGGGTTGATTTCCTTTAGGACGGACTGGTTGGATCTCCTTGCAGTCCAAGGGACTCTCGAGAGTCTTCTCCAACATCACAGTTCAAAAGCATCAATTCTTTGGCACTCAGCCTTCTTCACAGTCCAACTCTCACATCCATACATGACCACAGGAAAAACCATAGCCTTGACTAGACGGACCTTGTTACTTTGGGAATTTTTAATTTCTTTGCTTTTGTTTTTAAGATGTAGCCTAAAATTTCCTATAACACTAAATAAAATGACACTAAATAACTGGTACAACACAAAATAAAATGATATTTTTCAAAAAAGGGAGGATATTAGATATAATACTGATGAAATAGTGTTAGAAATTTGAAATTTTCACCAAAGATAACTCTACCTGATTCTGATTATTTGTCACAGTCTTCAGTTCCATTTCTAGTGCTTGGAGACTGAGTTCAAGTTGCTGCTTCATTTCAACTTCTTTACTATATTCATCTTCATTTCTTCTTAACTGCTCCCTAATTTTTTCATACAACATATTGGCATTTCGTCTATTCTCTTCTTCTTGCTTTAAGGTGAATCTGCAAAATTTGGAGACCTCTTTTTAGAAAATTACGAGATTATTCACTGCTGCTGCAATAACTTTTGTTCCCTCTTCACAATGTTTAAAATAGTAAAAATGGGGGGAATACACTGAAAAACACTTAATAATGATCACTGTTTTCATACAGAGGGTTAAGAATAAAATTGCATCAAATTTTGTTTTTATTTTGTCTGGAGAAAAAAGGCTACTTCATACATCTGGGGGTCAGAATATAGGAATATAAGGAATATAAGCTTTCCTAAGAATAGTTTAGAAATATAGGTCACAGATTTTTTTAAAACTTCTCATATTTTAACCAAATAACACAATATTATTAAAGAAAATATATTCAAAATAATTACAAAGGTAGAAATGAATTTATAGAAAAGATGTTCCTTGCAGTATTAAATAGACTACACAAAAGTAGAAAACAAGCGAAAGTCAATTTGGTAAATAGTTAATGGAGTTTCCATTATGGTGGACTTCTGTATGGTCATCAAAATGATGTTTTGGAAAAAATATACATTAAGTTATTAGAAGCATTCACTGTTAAGAACCTGTTATAGTATTTCCAAGAATTTCACACTCCACAGTACTAATGATGTTTTCTCCCCTATAAAATCTGAGAATTAAGTTAGTCCTTATAATACATCTACATCTCTGCAGTATTAAAGGAAACAACAGTTCAAATATTTCTTTAAAAGTGAGGTGTACGGCACCTCAAGCTTCTGTGCTCTTGTCCCCACTCCACTTTCTGAAGCTCTAACTGTGATTTCACTTCTTTGGTTTCTGATAGCTCTTTTTGTAGCCCACGAAACTTGCTTTTCATTTTGTGAATTTCTCCTCTAAGTAGTTCACAGTGTTTTCTTTGAAAATCTACTAATCTGTCATGTGAAAAAAGTGTATCCCGAATTTTCAGCAAGCTACCGGAATCTGCATGATGAGAAAACAAAGCTGGAAACAAACAAAAAAAATTATGTGAGTAAGTTTTGAATATAAAGGACTGTGCCTTTCACGGTCACTCATTCACGCACTGAACAAACATTAAGTGTCTATAATGCGGAAGACATTCTCAGCCCTGAAGATAAAACAGACACCCCTGGCTCTTGTTTAGCTTGAAGTCTAGTACAAGAGAAAGAGAAATCAAATAATTATGATCTCAGATGGATACTATAAGAAAAGAGAGTTCTATGATAACAACTTAAAATAGACTGGGTCCAGGAAAAATTTCCCTGGGGAAGATATGTGATACTGAGAAATGGAGGAGGAGCAGGAAGTAGTAAGCAGAGTAGGAAGAACAACCCTGTGGACAGTCTCCAGCTGCCATATGTTTCTAACCAAGACAGAGTGAACAGCTACCAATTTACCTTCCTGAGTGGAGCAAGCAAAAACAACACAGGAAAAATACATTAAACAATGATTTTCATGACAAGAACTTCAGGGAATGAAGGACAATGATCCTGGAAACACACGAGGTTAGCCTAAGGAACACCCCAGCTCACTGCCTTGAGAGAATTTCCAAGCCCCAACATGGGGAGAAGGAACAGAAGCACAGTCCACTGGACTCCCCAAGTGGAGGTGATGAAGCTGAGAGTCTGGTGAAACCAACGTGGGCAGAGATCACAGGACAGAACCATGGAGAGGAAAGAGTGGAACAGAGAAAAAGGACCCAGGAGAACTGAGGAATTCTATCTATTCTCCTGAGCCAGCCTGGAAAAACTCCTACTTATAGCAGAATAAACATGGTAGTCAGCAAGGTCTTGCCTCTGAGGCAGGAAATAGTTGGCACTAGTCCCAGGGTCCCTTTGGATGCACCTAAAAAATCATGAGAAGCAAGAGCACAGAAGGATCTCTGGAAAACTCTCAATATTTGGAAACTAAATCATATGGATCTAAATAACCCTTATCAAAGAGGTAATGAAAAGAGAAAGTACAAAGTATTTTGAACTGAAGGAAAATGAAAACGTTAAGACCAGCAGACATATTAGGACATTGACAAGCTGATTCTAAAATTCATGTAGAAAGAAGGATAAAAAATAAAACCAAATGAAGCTAGACAATTGTGACCTTTAAGCATGCAGCAAAAAGAACAACAGTTGGGCTTTAAGCAAAGGGGTAACATGATGAGACCTGAATTTTTAAAAATAGGTAATAATTACAGTTGCTGTGAAGACTGAGGTTCCGTGAGATGGAGTGGCAGGGAAAGAAGTCCTGAGATTATTTCAGTTATTCTAGGAGGAAAATAGTGCTGACCTGACCATGGGTGAAGGTACAGGAAAGAATAAAAGTCAACAGAAGGTACAGTGAGTGAGAGGATCATAGGCCTGTGGCTCAGAGTATACATTCACTTCCATGTTCCTTTAATGCAAAACATATTTCTGAGATGCACAGCACTGTAACACATCCCTGGCTCTAGGGCAGTACTGACAAGGTGTGCATATATCACTACTCTATACACAGACAGGCTTTGTGGTCCTACCTTTACACCCCAAGTCAAGAGGTTCTACTTGCAACGTGGAATTTGTGGAGTAAAGAGTGTCGCCATCCTCAGAAACCATCTCAGACGACTGAATTAAGTCATCCAGGTCGTTCATGTAATTCATTTGTTCTTTGACCTACACATAAATAATACTGTTTCACAATGTCTTTAAAATATGTATAAAATATACTAAGTATACAGAGGTGATAAATATCTCTTTATCAAAGCAAAAACAGACATTTCTTAAAAGAAGAGAGTTTCATCAAAAGGGTAAATTTACCAACAGTGTTTCTAAAAGATATGTTCAAAGTAAATGTCTCTACAACAAAGGAAGATTTTTTACTTTACCACTATTCCTTTTACAAAGTATTTTGACAAGGATAATAATATTTTTAAAAGTTTATTTTTTTTTTTACTATACCTTCTTTTCATACGGTGTTTTCCTTGCAGGTCTAAAAGAACAAATGATTCTTATCAGGCTAATAGTAAATATTCAAAAATACAAACAATACCTAAACTTTTTTATTTTTTTTAATATAAACTCTTTGCATTGGCAAGTAATTTTCTATAAAAGGATGCAACAATAAACAAGAAGAACATTAAAGGACAAAGAAAATATGTCAGTAATATTAATAAAGTATTAAAGTTAGATCCAGGGAAAGGAAAAACATAATACTACTTGCGTTATATAATAGGAAACTATACCAGTGTTTTCTGCACCTGTCCTTTTCAGTAAGAACTAACTTTCATGGCAATAAAACCTATCTGGGAGGTATTCCTTCAGTCCTTCTAAGAAAGAAACCCATTTGAATAACCAAGATGTTAGCTTTTTGAGGACTTCCTAGGCATCAGTTATGCATTATTAGAAACACCTGGTATGTCTTAAAGGCATTTTAATCCTCACAGTCATTCTGGGAGATAGGCATAGGAAGAAATGGAGCACACAAAGGCTGAGAACTTGCCCAAGCCCACTCAGCAAGTCACCAACAGACCCAGAATTCAAGCCCAGGAAATCTGGCTTCAACACTGCTTTTCCAAAATATGCTGAGAAAGGAATATTGAAAAGTCTTTTAAGCAAGAGCAAATGAATTTATAGTATTATTCCATGTCTAGCTATAGCTATAAATAATAATTTCTGAATCTTAAAACATATTTCTCAAAAATTATAAAGACTTCAGAGGTAAGCAAGACTGGAAACCTACTTTAATAAGTTTTGTTTTTTGTAAAGAAATTAATCAATGGGCCTTCATTCAACCATTCTGCTGTTTCTTCATTCATCTAACATACACTTATTGAGCACACAATATGTGTTAATGACACTCAGTACAGGAAGCACGGTTTTTGTCATTTAGATCTTTATCATCCAAAAGGAATAATTTGTGAAAGACTGTTAGTAATTTTATTCTATTGAATATAAACAAAATCTTCCCCTTTTGCCTGGAATCTGTAAACAACTATGAAGTTAGTATGATGTGACGCTTCAGAGTATCTTACCAAATCAAAGCTATTCACGATGTTACTATCAACAGAATCATCAAGAATGATTAAATCCTATTCAGTATAGCCTAAATGTTTGTAAATTCACAATTATGTAATTTTTGAAAATATCTATATGATAGAACTAACTTAAGTAATCATCTGCATATTCTATTGCATAGCAATATTACTCTTCAGAACCAATGAACAAGCCCTTATAATAAAACTAATACATGAACAAAAGTATTATGTACAATTAGTTTACTGTAATAGTTTAAAGATAATGTCATACAATCAATAAGCTTTCTGGTACTGGAAATGCAAACAAGATGAAACTAAATAAACACATCCTCTACTGGCTCATTTCTAATAGCATACATACTCTAAAAGCTTCCTTCTTAACATAAAACAAGACACACCTTTGAACTCCACATTCCTCTTCAGTTACCATCCAGTTCTTCATTGCCTGTCCCAATAATATTCCCTAGGGAATGTTTACATGTATTCACTACATTCCAGCTTCCAAATGGACTATTTACTGAAATGGCTTCTGGCCAAAGGCACTGGTCCTCACCTTAACCTTTCAGCAGTGTTCATCCACTACAGTTGAGGAATCTCTTGTCTTGGCCGGAGCACTGTATTATGCTGCTCTATTTCCAGAAGAAGTATTTAATGCTAATATTTCTTCCCCTACAAACAAAGAATCTGTAGAATGTACCTGTCATCATCCTGATCCACTTCCCTTAAAATGCTGCCATCATTCGAGTGCAGCAGACCACCAGTCAGCGAATCGGTCTTTTCAAATACTGGTGCAATCACACATTCTTCTTGTGTCCATTTGTCATTGTTCTTTTTCTTTACTTCTTTCTTGTGCACACCAGGATTGCTACTTAAGAAAAAATCCATAAGAAAGCCAATGTTTTCTAATCATTTGACTGATAAAGAATAGAAAAATTTTTTTTTATAAAATTCCAACTGTTACCCATCTAAAGTCATTGATTAATTCACAAAACAATTATGAAGTACCAACCGTATGCAAGGAAACAAATTCTTCCTTCAAACACAGATATACAATTATGATACAATATGATGTGTAAAAGTTGACATATGAAAGTGATAAGTGAAATAAGGAAGGATTTGCAGAAGTGAAGACAGGAGGCCGTGAGAAACTGAAAAGGAAGAAAATCATTCTACTTGGAGATTTGAATATGAGCACAAACATCAGGCACATGGCATCTAGGCTGTTTCCTAGGAACATGGAAGGAAGAGTACAAAATACATGGAAGAAAGTAGAGAGATGCATCTGGAAGGACACTGAGAAGAACCTCAAGAACACATTGAAAACCTGGATGGAGTCCACTGGCTAAGAACCTTGACTCTTAGACATGGGAGTCATAATTAGGTTTACAATTTGTTATTTTGCTTCTAAATATAGCAAAGGTGAATTTAGGAATTTGCCTGGTGGTCCAGTGCTTAGGAGTCCACCTGCCAATACAAAGGGCATGAGTTCGATTCCTAGTCAGGGAAGATCTCACATGCCATGGTGCAACTAAACCCATGCTCTGCAACTACTGAAGTCAGCCCCCTAGAGCCCATGCTCAGCATCAAGAGAAGCCACCACACTGAGAAGCCCAAGCACCACAGCAGCAAAGAACCAGTGCAGCCAAAAAGAAACTAAAAAAGGGTTCAAGGAAAAAAGTAGCAATAATTTAGATGATATTTTAAATGACATGAGGCATATATACCATGAAAGAAAAAAGCAAGGAAATATTTGGCCAGGGAAGGGGAGTTTACTTTTAAACATGATGGGGTGACATCAGCATCATGGCTGAAAGACAGGTGCCTCATCAGTTTTCTCGCCACCAACAACAATTTGGCCTCCATCCACGGACATACTCAAAGGAGGAAAACCCCTGCCAACCAAGGGTACTCTATCCAGAAAAGTCTTTCAGAAACGAAGGATAAATAAAAACTTTCCCAGACAAAGCAAAACCTGATGGAGTTCATCACCACTAGTCTCATCTCATAATAAATGCTGAAAGAAGTCCTCAGACTGAAATGAAAGGATGTTCATTAGTGACGTAAAATAAATTTAAATATATAACACATTGGTTAAGGCAAATATGCAGCCAAATCCAGAACACTCTAATATGTAACATGGTGGTATGTTAACAAAGGAACTCTAAAGACTAAAGACCAAGAGTATTAAAAATAACTATATCTCTAGTAAAATAGAAAATCTATAAATCACAAACATTAGCTCAAGTTAGAAATTATTTTATAGGAAGATAACAAGTGACCTGCTGTTAAATATTGATATAGGATTACCTATCAGAATCTTCATTCTCCATAGCAGAAACTCCTGGTTGCTGTTTCCTCCACTCTTTCTTTGCTGAATCAATCCACTCTCATCAGCAGCACTGCATACATTGTCTGATACTTCCACTTCACTACTTTGGTGCTTCTTTTCTTCTTCAATCTTTAATGAAAGTTTGACACTAAGAATAATTGCTACTTCTTCATTATAAAGATCTATGTTTTCAATTTTATTATTTGACTCAGTGTTTGCCCTGAATTTAACTGATAAAAATATTTTTCTATTTATTTTATCACTTACAAGTCACTGGAATTTTTGTAAAATCTGCTCCTTTCTGTTTGAGGAAAAGAAACAAAATTCTCAAAATTTCAAAAATGGCTTTCTTAATAAGATGCAATTATTCAAATTCAGTCTTCCTCATCTGACTGGCAGAGACAGAGAAATAAAAAGACAAAGACACAAAATCTGTCCTCTTTGGTCTTTACCACCTGGATTATCCATTAAACAGACAGATGTAGAGGATGTGACACTGTAGTGCCTCAGAAAGGAAACATTCTTTCTGCACTAAAGCTATTCTTTCCCCACTGCTTTTTACAATTTTTTTTTTCACTTGGATCTGGGAGATAGCAAAATGTGATAGTGTTCACTAAAATAAATGAACCAAAGTTTACCAAATCACAAGAAGCAGAAAGAAACTGAGGAGTTGTTAGTGTGGAATTCTGGAAAATAAGTAATGCTTCCCAATTCCACATTCGATAACCATCAAACCTTACAGCTAGAAGATATAGAAATAATTACCTATTACTGCCACTATTTAACAAAAACAGCAATAAAATAAAAAAAATGTTCAAGGTTTTGTTCAAAGCCCCTAAAGCAGTACTCCCTAGCATTTTATGGCACCAAAAGAGATGATACAATTCTGTGACATTGAATGTGATAAATTACCAAATGAATCCATCAGATTAATCAGATAAGTTGAAAGCATGAATTTGGCACAGTAATTCAATGCCTTAGTTGGGGGTAGGGCTCATCTCCTTTTTTTTTTTTTTTTTTACAGGAGAATACATAGTGT